>JAGDQP010020502.1:4730-31586 GCA_022664845.1 Lepisma saccharinum | reverse complement strand
ATGTGATTATTGACAAGTAATATTTGTGCTCTGTATATTTCACTTTTCTTGGCCATGAATACAGACATTCACTTGAGCTTTATAAATAAGTATTTATTAATTAAAATGTGCTCTTTTAACTTTTTTTTTTTTAATCAATGGAAATGTCAGTGGAAGCTTGTACGTTTCGGCTTGGAAATAATCCGGCATTTCTGAAATGAAGATAAAGTCAATTCCTAGATATGGCTCAAATCACCAGTATGTATCGGTGTGCGTTGCGAAATTACATACAGTGCTCTGGTTCCAGACTATTGTGAAAAGCTTCTGTGATGTAGTTGTTTCCGTGAATTTTTCAACATTATTTTACGCCAGTAGCATTGAAAGGAAAGCTCTTGTGGAGAAGGGTTCGATAAAAGCGATATTTTGGTCGTTCTGAGCTTTCAAGCTCGTTGTTCTCTGCATGAGCTTTGCTGATGCAGAAGTTGACTTCAGCGGTAGCTATATTGAAGAAATCGATGGAAAAGCGAAATAGTACTCTTCTATTCTTTATAGGATAAGCAAAAGATAGAAAATAAGTTTTCATTTAGAAAACCATTAAGATGACGCAGACAATGCTTTTCTGAACAGTTTATGAAAGTGTATTACAATTGAACTAAGAAAAATTCTAATCGAAAAAACATAATATGCAGCACTGGGCATTTTTAATAGTAATTTAACTTTACATTCCTTTTCCGATTTACACGTATTATTATTATTATTATTATTTGTAGTAGTACGTGTCTTTTGTTAATTACCCTTAACTACTAGGAAGATGACCACGTACTTCAAAACTAATGAGGTATGATTAGTTTCATGTGTTGCAAAATGGTCAGGAAACCTTTCCAGAGATTGGCATAACGACTTGGAGATACAAAATACGTGTACCAAGAAAGCAAAGATAAATCTATTAGTCGACTTAATGACTTAACGATATTAACGACTTTACTAGCTTAAAAATTCTGTAAAACCGACCGACAAAATGGCGTGATCAACTGAACTGTTTGGAATACTTTACTCTTAGTTGATTGGTTTCAACAACACCTGCCTGGTTACCTCTTGTATTCAGTTTTCGATTTCTAACTTCCTCACTCGTAATACAGTCAAGTAAAGTTAATAATAGATTGAATCAGATCTATTGAAAATTGTATTGAAGTCTGATACTAAGTTTGCTGACTTAGGTGGTACAGATTTGAATGTATGTGGAGTCGAATGCGGATGACTAATCAAGCACGGATCTTAAGTGTTGATGGATTGTTGTGCAAAGTACCGGTAGTAAACCTAATACTTCAGCAGACCCGTGTCTACCTTAGAATGTCGGTGCCTTGTAATCAAGGTGTCCTGGGTTCGATTCCCGGTGGGGGACAGGTGTGGTTTGGAGCCCACGCTGAACTGTAAAACCCATCCTTAGAACGTCTTCATCCGATAGAAGGCAGTGGCAGAACACCATAGGTTCACCATGCCGATTGTCACTTGTAAATGGGACTTTGTCTTGCAAGTGATTAGACAATAAAACTTTTAAGAAATCAAAGGGCGTATAGTAACAATTCGAATGAGATTTTTTCTGGGTCGTAGTAATCTGATACCGACTTCGTATTTTTAAACCTAAAGTCTGCAGAGGTTGTTTGTTTTTAGTACCCAATTGTATCTGGTTAGATTATTTGTGGTACAATATTTAATTGTAAAAGTTTCTATTTAATTTCAGATGCAAGAGCGTCGAAATCTGAGGTTGGCTATTTTTTAAATTCATCTTTTGATATTAGTCCGCTTGCAAATAATACTTCAGTAGTTTATAATTTTTGGACTTACTGAAGATTGGACAGTGAGCGTTGTGCAAGAAACAGCAGTACGTTGAGAAACAAGTTTTTCTGGTGATTATGTATAAATCAAAAGAAGAGGAATGTTTGATTTCAACTGTAATATTGATATGGCAGATAATTTCGTTTTAGAAGAATAATTCGTGTTGGCGATCTTCTAAAACAAAAGTTTTCCCCGCATGATAACAAGCAATCAGCCTTGCGTTTTACAGAACCAGTTCAGTGTTAGTGTAGAGGCCATTTGTGTGAATATATATATGTGTGTTACGCACCAGTGATACAAGATGTGAAGCGAAACGATCAAGATGAAAAAAGCTGCTTGGGTAGCTTGTACTGAACGAATTGGTTACCCAAAAGGAAGGGAAGTAATGCATAATATATTCGTTGCTCTACCCGTATAAGTTTGAACGGCAGATAACCGCAACATGTGGTGACTTCATCAGCAGTTTTCTTTTATGTTCAGAAACCCGGGAGCACGCTGCAGTTCAGAAACAAGCTTCTTCACAAGTATTAATTTTACCTTAGTAATTTAGAGCAGTGGAATATCAGTGGCAAAAATGCATGTTATGTTAAGTACCATGCAACCGTTGGTTTCAGCTTATCTTGAATCAACCAATGTTATACATGATATTCTGCATTCTTAATGGTAGAAAGAAATGCATGGGAAAACACTGTGAGAGATAGGAAATTAACTGTGGCCAGCGCTTTCCCTTTTATAGCGAAAGCATTACTTTTGCAAATATAACCTTGAATGTTTCAATATTACTGATTTTATCGGTGAAAATAGGAAAGGTATGCGGGTACAGTCATTGAACTTGAACAATGAAAGTGTTATTTTCTTTCTTCAATATTTTCCTTTTAGCTATCTCCGCCAGGCATAGAGAAAGTGAGAAGTATATCCTGTTATGTAATGTTGCATAAATTGTAAGTTTATTTAATTTTTATTCTTTGTGTTCGAACGAGGAAATATTGATGCTGATAAGCATGTTGGAGGGCTATTGACTCTCAAGCCTCAGGCTTTAATTTCGAGAAGATAAATATAAGGTTAGAATAGTTGAACTAACAGTTCTTTTTCTTCAATGTTTCCTTTCTTTTTCATACTTATCCTTTGTGTTAATTTATTCGAAGTATCATTATTCGGTAGCTTGTATTTTTAATTAAATACTGATCAGTTCTTGCGGCGGTGCATTTCGCCTGGAGAGATAGTAAACCAAAAATCAATGTTGGTAAGTTGGGTTGCATACGCGCCCGGGGTTTGCTAGTTTTCATTCAATTTGTCAGTGCTAGATCCCGAATCCAATTTACGTGTAATCAATCACTAGTCCTAAGAGTCTTATCGGGTAGTTCTCAGAGCCTTTTTTATACTGTGGCATTCCAGAGTGTAGAAGTCGTAAGAGAGCTTTACTAGGCTATGCTAGTGACTGTCCATGCTAGTAAAAGGCGACATGAAACTTCTGGACCGTGAGGTGATGTGAGATCAGACTGGAAATAGACTACCCATCAATTCGTTTCTGTTCGTGACATCTCTGTTAAGAATTCTGGTACTAAACTAGTTTCGGTGGATGTGAAGTGTGCATTTGGTAAATGAGCGGTTCCTTTCCATATACATAATACCATTTTCATAGTCGAAGAAGCGCGTACGCATTTAATTAGCACATCATACCACATTAACTCATGTGGCAGGCCGATTTAATGTATTTTCTTTCGAAGTTTGTATGTGTTTCAGACATAGTTAATGTTCTGGGAATAAGCGGTTAGCCATATAGTTTTAAAGTAAGTCTCACATAATTCTTCAAGTGGTTGGTCGCAGATTTTTTCGCTACATGATTAGCAACGTTAACACGGCAGCTTGGGTGTAACTTTGTAGCATGACAAGTGCTCGTGGATGCTTTATCTACGTTTTTATTACACTATCAACGGTTTGAACGTTGTATTTTGAAGCTCATGTGGGAAAGATTAAATTCGTGTGAATTAAAAGGAAATATCTGCTGTAACTGGAATGTTAGTTTACAAGAGGCCAACAATACATTCTACTTGACGTAGGTAATAAAAACTAAATGCTGAAATTTATTGTGGCATCATCAAAAGTTGAATTCTCTGTAAGCTGCACAGAAGTCGTGACAACTAAAAAAAATAAATAAAAATGGCCATTAGGCAGATCGTCGAACTTTGCTTTTATTTCACATTAGGACTAAATCGTAAGTGATGTTGACGTCATATTGTCGGAACTGAGTTCTTTTGTTTCTTTTTCTGCTTTACTCTTTTTTTTTTTTTAACTTCCTTTGTCAGCAGCAAGTCACGATGTAGATGAACGACTTTTTGCCTGTAATATCGCGTAAGTTTGTGGCAAAAATATATTTTGTGTATGCATGCTATATTGCATGAGTGATGCATTTTCAACAATCATAAGAAAATATTAATACAGCACGTTATCTTTACAGTAGAACCCCCGTTGTTCGTATTAATTGGCATGATCTGGATATGCAGAAATTCGGAAGATTGAGTCCTACGTGAAAATCGCTCTAGCAACATGTTACTGTATAGTGAAACTACATGTACCGTATTAAGAGAACGAACGTTACAAATATTGGACTGTATGTAGACACTAAAAGTAGAAAATAACTTAATAATTTTCTAAATTTCCTCACAATCGATCCGGATAGTTGGAGTTATACTGCATTTGGTTTCCATCATGGTATACAGTATCTTAATTTATAAAGAACTGATATTGGCAAACCTTATTCTGAAATTCCAAACAGTGTTCGGATAATTAGAACTGAAATATCCACATTCTTGCATTAGACAAACATTCACCTTACTTTTCATCATGCGCGATAGGTATATTGAATTTAACCTTATAATTATTCGGAACTTGGAGTCGAGAAATTAAGTACTAAACGAGGATTTGATTCAAGTATCATGAAATATCAAGATTTCAAAAATACATGTTTTTATGTATTGGGCTATTTTGAAGTTGCCTTCTTATTGTCGGCCTTTTCTGCAGCTTATAACAAAAACTCTTTGATTCCGCAAGCTATGATAATTAAATGTAATGTAAGAATTGTTGGAATTTGTATGATACAAATTCATAATTAAAGTTGCTACTCCTGCGTTTAAGATTTCATTCCGATATTGTATCAGTAAATCTACGAGTCTTCTTCGGCTCAACATCAAAACATGATTGCAAAATTGACCTGCCTAGTTACGTGAAATCGTTGCAGATTTGACATTTATATAGCAACGAATTAGTCAAAGCTTATACTTTTCCTGTCAATTTTTCTGATTTGTATGTATTGTATATGTGATATAAGTATTTTCATTTAAGGAAAAAAAAAATGTGCAATCACCGTTTCATTCCCACCAACGTCCATTTCCGGTTATTTTCCAACGGACTTCCTGTGTGATGTTGCCAGTTTTAGGCTGAATTTCTTGCGTCTGCTATCTTTTTTCCATGTTGATGTACGTCTTTTTTGTCCTTTGCGTGTTATAGTCTAAAATTGTTCGAGGTAAAGTTTAGTTTGGGTACTTTTCGTTCTTTCGTTTTAATCGGTTTATCAGAATGAAATCGAATTTAATACGCCATCATTCTTGTCCTGGTCCAATGTAAGATAAATAAGAACAATTTTCTGTAGCAGTCCACATGCTCTAATAACCCAAGTTACCTTTCTTGAGTCGTGTTTCTCGAATAACGCCGTTCTTCTATAGATGTCAGTACGGTTCAGTGATTTGCTGTAAATATTGCTATATGATGTATTTATTTTTTTTTAATTTGAAATCGTTATAAGCAAAACTGGAGCAAAATAAGTGTGTAAATGATGGGGAAATTCGATGTTTTTTCCAGCGTACTTACCATAGTTAAATCTGTGATACGCACCCGTCCCCCTTGATCTAATGGTTATTTTCGCGGACTTTGGATTGGCACAGGGGAAGGAGACAGGATCTAGTCTTGCTGCCGATAAGCCTGACGTAGGTTTCCTCTTCAAATTCAATAGGAGAATATTGGATTGGTCCTGGCAGTTTTCCTATTCCTTTTTCAGGAAATCCCTCAAACCTGCGACGAGCTTAGGCCTATACAAGGAACACATAATATAAAAGATGTTGTAACCCATTTTAAATATTCATACGTCTTTAAAGAATTTGTTGCTGGACGTGTCTGCACGTCAGGATAACGTCTAAATGGATTTACCGTCATAGCAATAACTCTACCAACGCGAGAGGCATACTCAATTTCAAGATTTATTCACATCCTCATAGTTTCCATCCTGTATGTCTGGAAGCAGTTGTGTGAGATGCTAGATATGTACCTATTCTATGAGATTACTGGTAATAATAAAGATACTATGAGGAACATTATGAATCAAGGACGCTTTTAACACCCAAAAGAGTTAATGACATTTTTTTTTACATTAAACATACATTGGGTGAATGAAAGCAATGCGTAACCGAGAATGGTGAATTTTGGGAAGCCGGTAAAGGCAGTCTTGTATTTACATTGAATACTTTGATAGGTACTGAAACACGACATTTATGAAATGCACAACCCACACGTGTTTTCCAAAGTTTTGTTGTTCCGGATTTCAATGTATACATTCAGTTTTTTCTGATTTAACTATTTAGTGTAAGTTAAAAGATGTTTGGGCTTGAATCATTGTGTACGTTGATTGCCAATTTGAGATACCGTGAAAAACAAACAAAGATTAAGGGACAAATTGCATGATAATCGTAGGAGAAAAAAAAAAATATGGATAAAATTTTAAAAGTAAGAAGATGAACGTGTTTTGGAAAAGGAATAAAATCGTTCGTTAACAAAGCTAAAGAAATGATTATCAACCCATTCCGAAGACAATTGTAAGTTCTTCGTAAGTTAAAATGTTCCGCTTCTGTTGTTCTGCCAGAGACGAGCACGTGGCAATGCTGCCGTTTATCTTGGAAAACCAAGGACTCCGTCTACACTCAATTGTTTGGACAGGAAACGGATTTTCGCAGTTTTGTCTACCAATCTTTCCTTCTTTATAACACTGACTCTCACTCAAGTAGTTCTCCCGAAAGCAGTGTTGCCACTAGGTTCTGAAGTTGAATATTCCACCAGTTTCTTTGGCGTTTCCACAGTTTATTATTATTATATACAGTCGCCTCTACTGTTTCAATTAGATGTGTTAACTATATAGATTGCCCTCGACGGAGGTAACGTGTTTATTAAATGCCAGATTATTATTTAGTGATGCTGTCTTTATAATACCATGACATCTGCCGTGCGACAGTAAATACAGTGCTCATAAATTGTCTTAAGAATTAGAATAACGAGGACATTCTTTTTAGTGTATTTTTTAATTTAATTTTTCTGCTTTTTAAGATTTTAAGTAACAATAATAGATATATATATATATATATATATATATATATAATTTTTTTTTTTTCGTTGCATGAAAAGATGCGAGTTCAGGAAGTTCCGTTTCTCGTCACCAGAGCAGAAGTCACGTACCATTAGTTTAGAAAATTCTCTGAAAAGTTTGTAGACAAAAATGTATTACCTTTAGTTTTCAGTGATAGAACGCTCACCTCTGGTGCTTGGGGTCGTCGGATCGATCCCAGCTCGTGCCATGTGGGCTTTGTGCGTATGTTTTCTCGGGGTTCTCCCGTTATCCATCATCACCCATACGGCCTGAGCCAAATGCCTAAAGGCTTTAAATATGTTTAAAAAATAGTTATACATATTGTGATGCTATAAAAGTTCGTGGTGACTTAGTCAGGCGGTTCAGTGGTAGACTGCTCGCCTCGTAACCAATGTCGACTTCAGACTTGTCGAGGTCCTGCTATATAAAAACCTTGGAGGCATCTTATTAAAAAGAGCAGAAGGTCTCAAGAGATGCGTATCAAACACAGGGCCTTGTAAAACTTTAAGCTGATGCGTATTTTACTTTCATGATATACCTAAATCCTGTTCCGTTTATTACCTAGAGGTGAACGGATTCGAATCGGGGACCGGTCGTTCTCTCTTTCAGCTCCCGACGAGTACTCAGACGCTTCCCATAATCCCATTTACAGAAGTAGTTTGATGTTAGGGTGTATATCTGGTGTGACATTGAAATTCAACACACAATAACTTACTCATTACTAGAGTAAGCAAGCCTGTTACTTTGTTATATTGTAGTTTTTCGTCACATTTACTTGTTTCGAAATTATTTATAAACTCAGAAGTTATCTATGAACAGAATAGAAATTTAGAATACTAATTTTTTTTGTTGGATACTCTTATCGTTTGTTTTATTTTCACGAGTGAGACGTCCTTCACATAGCCTTTGGATTTAAATGAATGATAAGTGTAATTGACAATAAACTAAGAAACAAACGTTAAGATTATCAGAAATGGTCACTTTATGACTTGTATAATTAGATAATTTTCTGTAATATAATTTGACCTAGGAGTGATTTACGATGTGATAACTGGAAGCGGACGTGCCATTGAAATTAAAGAAAAATATTGGTAGTTATATATATATGAATGAACTAAGCTATTATGTATGTTTATTTCTAAAGTCTAAAGTCAAACGACATTCCGAGAATATTATATACAAAAATAGAAAAGAAATCGTGGAGGTCAAAAATTATTCATATGTTTGAGGTGAAAACATTCGTTTAGATTTAAATGAACTAAGATAGCAGCTGTGTTGCCGTCTGTGTGCTTTCACATTGAATTCATTGTCACATAGTAAGCCTCATTTCGCCGTGCTACTACTTCCCCGCCTCTCCCTATTCAGAGTTCGTACATGTGCTGTTGTATGTTTTGTTCGAAATCTGAAAGCATGTACTGTAGGTATCTTCAGTTTAATGACAAAGCATTCACGTGCTGAGTTTTAAAGAAAGTAGCTCTTTCTCTTCTGCACTCAGATCTGCGTCGCGAAGAGATCAGAAAGCCTATTCCCAGGTTAAATATTATTGTAAAGGAATGTTATTAATTTTCATATATAATTTTTGGTGCCTTCAATTGAATTCAATGTCATATTCAGAAACATAGCTTAGAATTTGTTAGATGTTGTAGACCATTGTTTTTTTCCTCTAACTGCTAACATATTGATTAATGAAAGTATGTTTTTCACCTACTTTGTAAACAGGGTCGCGTCTAGAAATTTCCCCCCCCCCCCTCTCTGTGAAATACTTGTAAGGTCTCCCCATTCCACATTCGAAAAATGAGAAGCTTATAAATCATGTGGGACTATTGAAATAAGTTATGGAGGAGAAATTTGAATATAGTGATTGTTGACGTTAATTGTAATTACATTTAACATACGAGTAAAATACTCGTACGTGTATTTACAACTTGATACAATTCTTAATGAATTACTCAATTCCTAAAATCATTTAAAGACTTTTCGCCTTGCTTTCATATCTACAAATTGTTTTAATAATAATACCCTCTTGTCCAATATTGAGCCTTTTGCATGGTTGATAACTAACTTTCTCAGATCACTAAGATTGTCCTGTATCATTGAACTAGAACTGTATCCTTTTCAACACAGATCTTTCTCCTGATGCGACTGTTACTGGCAAAGTCAAGAATCACGTTAGTGCAGTCAGTATTTCAGGATAGTTTGAAGCTAAAGTATCACACTCAGTGATAAGCAAATATGTTACTGTTTTCAGGTTTGAAATTTCATGTTTAAGCCCGTCACGAAGAAGACCAGTTTCAGAGGCAGAGAAGGGCCAATGTTATTCTCATACTTCCTTTGAAGTTTTCCAGCTTTTTCAAACCTTTCATCATCTAGTAGTTGATCGAGAGGAACTTTAGGGAATGTAATTGAAAAGTATTCTTAAAAGGTTCCTAGAGCTGTAAAACGATCATTAATTTGTCCATTTACTATGTCCAAATTAGCATACAAAACGTTAACACTGCTGAGACTTCAATTAGATAATGACGTCATAATCTTGGAAAACGTATCACCCATCAATGAAGATGATCTCGAGATCGCTGTCCATTGTATTTCATAGTAATTTGTAATCTCTAGTGCGCTGTACGCTTACATTTTTGAAAGTGCTGTTAGTTTTTTCAATATTTTAAAACATTTTTGGAGCGAGGAGCCATCTTAAAACACATTTCCTTTACATATTATGACTGTTTTCAAAAGCGATATAGTTTTTAATAAAACAACTTTTAAGCTAAAGCTAGAGTCTGAATGAAAACTCAAACAACCTGCAAGTAATGGTGGGAGGGGGTCTATCATATCTGGTAAGACCAATCCTGAATTTTGGTTGAGAAAATTTGGTCACCGTAGGTATAGGCCTAATAGCTTCAGTTTCAAGAAGAGTGTTGTATTTGTTCCGTGCTACTAGATACATTTTATAGTTGATGATTGTTTCAGGAAATAATTATCTAACCATAATCCATTGTTAACTGGAGTAAAACTTATTTTATTGTTTTTTACAGGAAAACCGTACCAATGTATATTTTTTTAGAAAGCAAATAATGATTTTGAAAAAGATGTTAGCGTGCCACCTTTGTATATCGCCTTTTCCTCCTCCGTTCTTCGTTTTTTATATATCATTACCGCGAACCAGGTAATATGAAAAAGAAGGGTACCTCAGCGAAATGGTGCGTGTATAGTTTACCGGGAACTTCCAGGTAAATCGACACGCCTTTTATTTTTATTTCTCTTTTTCCATTGTGATTTTGTTGTGTGTTTCAAAACGCATAGCATGGTGTTTTTCCCGAACCAGTGTTGCCAAAATCTAAATCCTTAAATTGCTTTTGGTATGGGAATATTTCAGTTCATTTTACCAGTTCACCATATTAAAATCTTCAAAGGTAGAAACAACTGACAAATTCGTAAGACTAATTTTAAACATGCTGGTTGAGAAAACTCTTTTACACTAAGATGAATGCATTTTCTCTCATAATATCAATTTCAGTAATCTATTATAAAGTAATTTACTTCGAAATTATTGACTGTCTTAGCTGTCCGTTACATAAAATACGTGTTTATTTCTCGAATAATAATAACTCGAATAATAATAACAGGGTTAGGATTTTTAGGGGCAGTTTTCGTAAGGGAAAGGTGCTAAAATAGTACCAAAAAGGGGGGCAAAAAGGTTTGGTCTGATATATATATTTAAAAATTACAGATGAGGTTACTAATAATAATTATAGGTAGTAGGTACAGAGATTGTATTCAGTAGGTTACATATCATTCACCAGAGGATGGGAAAAATTAAGCTCTTTTACCTCACAATATTAAATTTCTCTGGCTCTAAGTATTTAAAAATAGGTTTATTTCTATCTGGAGACAAGACGTTGAATTTATTTATGTACTTCAGATATCTCATACTCAGTCTGATTTAAGGTGTTCAAAAAGATATTGGAAGATACTCGGCAACGGCCTAGTTCGTAGGTACCATCTCGGCATTTGGCTGTTATGACTGAAAATAATGCTTGGAAAATCCTGTCTAGATGGGCGGCTGTTGGGATTGTTCGCAAGACTTTCGGATTCCGAAGCCAACTTATATACATTTACATTTACTAACAGGAGATAACTGATTCCAGTGAAATTACTTGTAAAAAGAGAGAATGCAATGAACATACATTAGTATATTCCCCACACGATATTTGTGCACTAGACTTACAGGTGACGTTAAATCCGTTACAGCCAATTGCTATTTTACGAATAGATCAAGTAGAGCCAAATTAATTCGAGCAAGTAAAATTCTTCATTGTTACAAGTGTGCTTTGCTCTTGTGTTCACTAACATACAAATTGCAATTACAAATTTAAAAGTAATTAAGTGATAAGATATGCTGTGAAAATGTTAAATAGTAGCAGTAAAAGGGAAGAAAAGGGGATTATGGGCAGAGCGGAGCGAAATAGGGATAAAAGTCCCAAAAAGGGGTGGGGTGTATGTGCTGGAAATTGCCTCCATTTTCAACTGGAGTCAACATTTTACACACTGGTTTCCTGCAGAGACCTCTAATTTGTCCTACAAGAAAAAGTTGCGCACCTAAAAATCCTAATCCTGATAATAACTAACCACTGTGCATTAGAAATGATTAATAGGTTCAGTCGGAATATGTTGTCTCAGAACGAAATATGAGTTGTATCTTTCAAATAGAAAATTTAGATCTGAGTGCTGTATAGTTTCATCGGATATTGCATGACGAAGAATTGAATATATTTATTTGTATTTAATTAAGTTGTATACTAGTTTGTTTCCAGCAGCATTTACGAAGTTCACCAAAACGAACATGCAAGTAGGATCGTATTTTTAATTTGTTTCAGCTTCATGTAAAAGCATTCTCTCCACCCCGCTCCCATATATGTATAGTTTTCGCTTTTCTTTAAGAAGTTTCGTTTTATTACTTCTCAAAAGTCAAAACCAAATTTCTCTTTCGCTTAGCCATGCCATACGGGAATCATGCACTATGCAGTTGTCTCTCCATACTAGTATTGTATGCTGAGGAAGACGCTTTGATTCGAGTGCTTATTTGAAACTTTGGTATTCTAACAACTCGTGGTCTGTGGAGATAGGTTGAGGAATCGTTTAATTAGAAAATAAATTGATTACGGAACTAGTACATTATATATAAATCAGGCCGACCCCTTATTGGTGGTCCACCAACGCGAAGCTTTAAAAAAATCAACGTATCAGTAATTAATTGTTTTATTTTTCTATAATCGTACTTGCCTTGAAATAAACAAAACTTTTATTAGTACAGGCGTAAGAATAATATTGAACCTACATGAAGTTGCTCTTAAAAGAAATATATATATAGGTACAAGAAACAGCTGTTACATTAAAAAATAAAAAAGGTCATTAAGATTTATTTTGTGACCAATAAGTACCTATATCATATTTCTATATTGGCCTGTGATTTCTAAATGTTACGATCACCATGAAAAATTAAGAGTAGGGCCTATTCTGGAAGTAGACGAACAAGAAAATCGTTAAACATTGCTGGTTTTGTATATTTTGGGAGAAGTGAAATTAGCGTTTGTTTAGCAACACTGCTGTGGAAGTATAAATCTGTAGGAACTGCAAACGTTTTCTCCAGAACGTTGTGGTAGTGAAAGTCTACCACGGAAGATGAGGTCACGCCAGCCAGCCAGCGATGAGGAATGTTTGTTCCCACGGTCTATCGCCTCGTTTTCCATTCGACTCTGCCATCATCCAACTCTACCTACAATTACGATGCTACGGCGGGTCAAAGCCACTCCAAATTCCCAGGCTAGAAGGTAAAAATCTTCACGATAAAAGCACACTACCATTATACTTCTTTAACGCTCGTTGTTGAATATTGTATGAGGATATAACACCTGGTATTGTTAAGACAAATTGTAACGGCAAGTAAGGAAATAAATGCAAACCCTATTAAAACGAATTCGCGTCTAATAGTTTTCTATTAATTACATTGTGTAGATCTAGTAGGAGAGGAATTGAGTGTTCTCATTTAGAAGACCTTGGTTTGATTCCAGGCCAAGGTTAATCAATCATCCCCATCCTTGTCTAGTATTTACTTTTCCTAAGTTTCATTTAATAAGTGATCTTCAGGTCAAGATCAAATGGTCTAACAATGTCTCGGATTTAACAGAGGTTCAGAAGCAATGTTTCTACCGTTCATCAACACCAAACAACTTATCAAACATAGTGGGTCGACATTTCGAAGTGAACTTAATTTGCTAAAAATAAATATAATCATCGGAAGACACCGTATTGATAGGGAACATTTAATGTGTAAGCAGCACTAATATTTAATTCGTCTTGATTTTATGTCACTTATTTTAATCTAAATTCTTGCAATTGTTTCATCGACCTATCCGGTGACATAATTAATTATGGAAAGTAGACAGAAAGGCTAAGAGCATCATAATTTAAATACACTTCACTCACATTAAAATAAATTCATTTCTTTAGGACAGTTATGGTAATATGGTCTTGTTAATATTTATTTAGTCAAAATGACCAGTACTGCAAACTGATAGTAGCTGTTTTGAAATTAGTGAATTCTTTTCTCATTCATAATTAATATTTAATCTATTGTCAAGCAGACATGAACAACTTTTTCAAAAATTCAATCACAAATAAAAATGATGGTAAGAAAATACGAATCGTTTGAAGCAGATATAAAACGAAGAAATGAAGCAATGGAACAATAAAACATGAAGATCGGCTACATACGTAACAAATGAACCTTTCTCAAATCAAGATTTTAACATTGAAACTGGAAAGAAAAGTAAAAATGTGTTACTACTACTACTCGGAGAATTTAATGCTCGCTGTGCAGTACCAGGTCGCCTGCTGTGTAGTGCTAAACTGTTCCTAAGGTAACAGTCTGTCCTTAAATCACAACGTGTATACAAAGGCGAAGGAATTGATGTTTGTTACCTGTCATAACATTCCGTTAAGAGTAAAGTCAATCGTAAAGAAAAGCGGAGGAGTTCTTCCATACAGGTAGGTTTCCACGGCAACATAAGAAGACGTCATCCAGTAAACTGTGTTGTGAGGCAACAGACACATCGATTGTTCGCTGTAATTAATGGAATTGTCGGTTTATAGATCAGTCGCAGAGGTCTGAGACAAAATGACATTGGGTTTAGTTTCTTTAATCTCGCTGATTCTGACTACAAGCACCCACTAGAAACTCACATTGCTTATGTGTACACTTGTTTGAGTCATCCTGCAAATAACATATTGTTCAGGAAATAATCGGAAGTACTGCTTCAGAGCATGAAATCCAGTTAGCAAATAAAACCGCAAACAGTGCCAGTGCTTTTGGGTAGAGTCCTCGAATCGATATATTAAAACGTAGTTCCTCTCCTTTGAATTAAAATATTACTGTAAGCCGTGCCTTATAATGTTTGATTAATTATTATAGAGATGATTGTTTATTACTTAATTTTTAAACATGTATTACGCCTAAACTGTCGTTTATCAGGCGAAATTACAGTTCATATAACTTCGAACGTATATCGTTTTAAGATTAACTGCTGTGATTTTTCTTGGTTTTTATATCTATACTGTGAACCGTTTTTATCCGCACTCAGAGTTGCAACAGACATTTCTTTTCCGCAGAGCAGTCTTTCTGTTGAGCGTGTCAGATATAACAGAATTCAGTAACGCTTTCGAAAATTATGTCAGATGTTTAAAATAGGAACTCGACAAAGCTATGGATTAGTCTTTGAATCAAAAAATTAGTAAATAAATAAAATGAAAAGGCTACTGCCAGTATCCGATTGACCTTTTTTGTAGAGGAAGTTGTTCCAGTGTCGAATGCAATGCATCCGGTGAACTGAAAGCAGGGTGTTGGCGAAGAGGAAATAAGTATTATTCTCATCATGTGAGCGTTGCGCGAAATTGCAGAAAAATATTGGGTGGATGCAGGTAGTACCGTTACAAACGTTCCAGAAGATAATTTTGCTGGTGCGAATAATGATAGGATGGTTTGTAATTCTTCCATTGCGACTTTCCATCACCATTCAGTTGAAAATGTGACGTTCGAGAATGTCGTAATTAGTTCTGAAGGCAGAGGTCATTTCAGCCTTCCCATCTCCTTTTAGGATGGAGATTCGTTTTGTAACAACGCCCAGTAAACAGGGTCCCTTGTTACAATTTTTAGACTGATTCAGAGTAATACTAAATTATTTCATATCGCACAGCAACATATAAAATTAACAAGAACAACTATTAAAAACTTAATCAGTTGTTAAAAAGAAAAATGTTCGTTAGTAGTGTAACTTCTAAACTCGGATAAGCAAACCAAAGTGTTCTTACGCTAATCCATTCAATTCTTTAATATTTTCGTTGTTAGACGTTTCCTCGTGGCTGTACTCTCAAAACAGTTTGCATACAATGTATCGTAAATTCTGTTTCTTAGGTAATTTGTTTTGTCAATATGTGATAAATTCAAGGTGTCGGTGTTCCGTCCGGAGGCACTGCACACCAGAAGGTAAACCGATGCTGGTTTACCATTTCCTTCCAGTGGATTGAGGTGACGTTCTCAAGGAAAGGGGGGCTATAGTCAAAAGTAAATCCAAACATTGGTTTAATGTGTCTTCTCCAGGAATCAAACCCGGAACCCCTTGATCACGAGGCGAGGAGCAAAACCATTCATTCACCATTGTCATTGAATTTATAGTGGGAGTTACACGCGTGCGGCGTTGACTTTGCATTTGGAAGGTGCTGGGATCGAACTTACTGGCCAATCATTCTGACAGGTTTTTTCAGGTGTTTTCTCTCATACTAGGCAAGTGTCGGTATTGTACCTTTAAACTAGGTCCTGGTCGACTCCGTTTCCAAATCCTCTCCCCTACTAGATCCAGGCCTGAACTGAAGTAGTTGCCTAATGGCCTTAAATCCAAAATTAAAGGCGCGCGAGCGGCGCGACATCCATTTATATACGATATAATGAAAATTGATGACAAGGAGAATGAGAAAAGACAATGGCAGTAATAAAAACCGATATTATATTCTGTGTAGAGGTATAGAAGAACATTTTTTATGACATGATTTGAAGTGTTGTGGTTCAGGAGAAATAACATGGAGGAGTTGCACGTCGCATGCTCAGGCGTTTATCGTCTTTGATGCGTGTTGGTTAGAACATAGCAAGAAGGATGCTGACTGAGGCTTGTGTGTGTGCATGAGAAAGGCGAACGACCCGCCTCTTTTCGTGTTCGTACTTCAATTTGCCATTGTTTCCCCCTCTAGCGGTATTTGTATCAGACTTGTAAATTCGAAAACGAAAGTTTGTAAGTACAGCTTTTGCTTGTACTGCTTGTAGCAAGGTCAGATGTCAATGGAGCATTATTATTATTATATTGTATGTTGTTCATACCGTTAGACATTTTGTGATTTATGTAAGTTACATGTGGAATAAAACAACTTTTTTGTTTCGAATATCCAACAAAACACGCGGAGTTCCAAGTTTCATGGTTTGTAGATGTAGCTCATAAGATGTCTATATATATATATATATATATATATATATATATATTACAGGCGCGGATCCAAGGGGGAGCTATAGCCCCCCCCCCTTGACGTCCATTTATACATTGGATAAAATTGCTTTCAATCCTACTTTACACTGGATAAAGTGACACAAGTATGGTTTAGCGCCCCATCCCCGATCATATCCTGGATCCGCGCCTATGTATATTTTGGGAGAGTGTTGTACACTAACGGAAAATTAAATCTCAACATCAAGGAGGATTGTGCTATGTGAATATAATTTGGACAGCAGAAATATGAGTTTCCTACAAGATGAGCGGGACGTACGGTAGAAATGTTAGAGTAAACACGTCTGGGGCTGTTTAAAAGTGTCACTGTGAGAGGCTGTGCTTAGATGTGGTACGAGTATACAAAATTCCTCAATGTCCACAAGGGCGCGAACGAGCAAGATCCTGGAAACGATACCATAGACCGGTCATCCTGACAGGTTTTCCCAAGGATTTCCCGTCACCGGGCAAATTCCAGTATAGTGCCTTCAATGCCCGCATTCTTTTCTCTATCCTATCCCTTCTTGAGCCATAGATGCCTAGAAGCCATAAATATAATAATGCCAATATGGGTTTGTATAATTTAGTAACAGTATTTCATTTCGGGAAATTCAATTTCTTAGCCAAGCAAAGATGCTCGTACTCAAGTCATCTTACTCAGCCAAACATCGCCTCATTATTTCAACATTTAGTAATGTGCAAGATAATGTGTTCTACAGAAAGTGACAACTCCTGTTTACCAGTGATGACCACGATACGAAAATGCTTTGGATAGATGTGAATGGCACAACGGCAGTTCAGCACTATTTTGTAGGCAGAGAGTACCAGAAGAAAGTGTTGTAAGAGAGGTTTGAAGTGAGGTGAAAGATGACTTGAGGACACATTCGGGATTCAGCTTTCGTTCAGGTGACAGTCGTTAAATTCATCAGTAAGTTCGTAGACTGCGTATGTTCCCGTGTGTATGTCTTGTTTCTATGCTGATTCGAGTGTAAGAAACACATGCACTCGGGCCAATCCCTATAATGGTTAAGGTCGCGAGCTACAGATCGATGACGTAGAGGCACACACGTTCAAATCTGCTTCCGGTCATCGTATTTTGAAGAAGTTCTTTTCCGTGATTTTTACTTGACGAATGTTACCTTATACATGAGACCCTGACAGTTTCCAGTCCCTTTCTGTGGATGAGTATTTGCCAAGGCCGTCATCTCTCCAAACTTTCGGCCTAACTGCTGTAGTGGGAATATCGCTGTAGATAATACTGATATAACTTTGCCTTGGGGTTTTGCTTTCTTAATACCCAAATGCCTAAATGGTGACTACAGTCAGTGTTCGATTTGTTATAAATTACGAAGGAAGGGGGGGATTCTAAACTAGTGGTTGCTGATAAGTTTCAAGATAATACCTGTTTGGGTAGAAATACAAAGATTCTATCCCTGGTTGGAAAGATATTAGGAATCAACAACGGGGGATGAAATCCTCACGCACCAGGGAAAATCCCCGGCATCCCCGACGACAAATCGAACACTGACCATAAATAAATTCAAAAGTTAACTGTTTCCTTTCTCATCCCATTTTTGCGGACGCTGTGTTTGTTGTGGAATATTCGCTCAGACTTGCAATGTTGCTCGCAAGTCTAATATAATTCAGAAATACAAACCGGCTATTTTGTAAACGTGGATATAGCCTTGTCCAGTATAGTTTTCTCATAGAAATGCTGCCAGATGGCCAAGTTATTCTCCCATATTTATAATTGACATAGTTCTTTTATCTTCCCCTCTAATTTTCCCATCGTTTGGGTTGTATTCCCAGACCTTCTCGTGACTGCCAATTCTTTCCCACACAATTGTGTTTTCAAGTCTTCCCCTTCTTTTTTGTAATAGCAACAGCACTTTTTCAACCCTCGTTCTCAGCGTCTGGAGGTAGGTTTCTACAGGGATAAGTGATCAAAACTTTAGCTTTAATGAACACCGACAGACGTACAGTATATTGTTTTGGCATTGTTACTTACATAGAGGCGTAGTAGTGTACAATTTTAGAGAAGGTACAGCTTCGTGTAATGTGTCCGTGTGTGTGAATTTTTACGAGCTATAAAGTTTAAACAAGTTTTTCTTCCATATGTAGGTCTCAAAGGTGAGAAATGGTATTGGGTGAACTTCATGTCTTACCATAAAAATTTATTTCGCAACGAAAGTTTAAGACCGTGAGGTGTAACGGGAAATCAACGAAAAAGAAAATCCGCCCATTATAAAGGATACTTTCTACCTGCGTACTACTGGACAATGCTTCTTCTACTAAAAGCATATTTTTCATCATGCAAGGGGAATTGTTGGAGAAAGCTTACTTCACAGGATAATCACTTTTGTGTGCACCGTTATAAAATCGGAATGCCGAGAAACATTGGTCCTGGTTACCTGCAAACGGCTGAAGGATAGCTTATTCACTACGATAGCGGGAACAGCCGTAAAATACCTGCTTTGATACACCGAAACAAACATGTTGTAAATCACTCAACTTGTTATTACATTGGAGTAACTAATCTTCAGTTGTTGATTTAGGAGGACCATGGTTATGGCAAGAAATTTTGATAAGGATGTTCAGAGCGCATTTGTATTTGTTGAATTGTTAGAGAAATTAGATACACTTCATATACTTATTATGGTGCATTCCTCTTGAAGTATTTTCACGAGCTAGTGGAATAGCGCCCCCATTGCTATTCCCCTGCCTTCTGAGATTTGGATGTAAGTACAAGCAAATTAAAGTAAGTTTTGTACTTTGCGCTATGTATATTTAAATGAGTGCCAATGGTGTTCTATCATTTGAGATTCTTAGTAATCGCTTGCCTTCGCGAGATTTTTGAGGCACTTGAAAAAGCATCATGATTAACATTTTTTTAGTTAAAAAGTATCCAATTTATTTACTGCTATCGTGTTGTGAAATCCAAATAGGTCAGTTCTGCATAAGGACAAACTTGTGTAACACCACCAAAATTACTTGATTGCCGACTCCCATTTGTTTGCACTGCATTCACTGAAGTCCCTTTGGTCGACTTTTAGAGGTATAACTTTTTGTCGCTTTAAAATGCTTTAGGGAATCAATCCTTCTAACTAAGCGTGCGTGTTGCGTTTTATATTAAACACACGAATTGCTATTTAAAATACTTTGCACATATCGATTTTTTTTTAAAAAAATCTATTTTTGTCACCCAATAAAAGCAATTTGTTTTCACTTTCTTCAGGAAAAGTTATGTAGGGTGTTGCAAACTAACACCGACAAAACCACCTCACGAGATTCGTGGCATGAAAATAATAATAAAAACTATAGACAATCGAGGGTGCACAAATGCTTCTTTTCGGCGCTGTAGGCTGCCGAAAGCGTGGGAAAATAAACTGTAGAGCTTGAAATTCCTAGTACCTTGAGACCTGCTCTATCTAAAATGTATATTCCAAAATTGTCCAATTATGCATATTTCAAAATTGTTTCTAGTTGTGGAGGGGGGATGTTCAACTCCGGAACTACTATAGAGCTAGGAATGTGGTTGATGTGTCGTTGGAAAGGTCTCAGCGAAATTAGTTCAAACCCGTATACATCATACGTATTGCTGGGCGATTCCGGAGATGAATGGGGCATTTTATAACTCAGGAAATACTAGGGCTATGATGTTTGAGGTGTCATTGGGAAGGTCTCGGCGAGACGAGTTCAAACTCTTTTAGATAATCCAGATCACAAGGTTCTGAAATGCGGGGGGTATTTTCAACTTCGGTACTAAGGCTAATAAGGTGTTTGGGGTGTCGTTCGAAAGGTCTCGCCGCACCAAATAGGATACTCCCAGCTGAAGCCTGATGGTGCACGTCCGAATGGGCTCCCACTCACTTGTTTCAATATAATTATTTATTTTTAATACATATTTAAGCAAAGGTGTCGATTATTATTATTATTATTATTATGACCACGCTTATTTTAGTCTCTCTCTCTTTTGTCACTGCTTACAACATTTTTGTCAACAATAGAATAACAAAAGTAAGTCATGAATGGCAGAAGGAAGCTGGGGAAAGCCCTAATTGACGCAAGATGATGCCCGGAAACCCGTTATTCCATGAATTCTCTACCGTTTATCTGATTTGACTGCCAAGTAGTCGGAACGCTTTGTGTAATACTGGGAGACATTGATATTCAGAAAATAGGAGTAAATAGTTGCGTCATCTAAGATATATTTCGCTGTTGGAATTTTCTTCTGAAGGGGTCATTCTCAGAGCTTGGGAGCAAGGAACCATTGCGAGAGAGAGATACACGTGACTCATGACGTCAGTAAACGAGCTCTAATGTGATGACGTCATTTATTTAGTTTCTTTTTGGCATGTTGGGGGTGAGAAGGTCGTCACCTTGGGATAAGAAACCATTTGGCGATGTTCACTTGTTTGCAAACCGGTTTCCATCGTGATGTGATTGGTAGCTGCTGACAGACGCAAGTCTACGTGCGGAGCGCGGGGAAGTTCCGGGTTCATTTCCAGTCTGAGTTCCAGTAGTGTTATACGCGACGGTTATGACTTCCGTTCGTTGAATGAGAGACGTGGTTCTTGGTTGGTTGAGTTTCTGTGCTGAATTTCATTTCAGTTGGCAAGGAACACTTTGATTGTTATGGTGCACTACAATAATTCAGGTATATTGGACTTTTCTTATATTTGTTACTTAGTAGTTACCTATAAAAGATTTCTTCGTATTAATTACGTAGTTTTTCTGTGTACGTACGGATTGGTCAACTGTTGTCTAGCACTTACGACTCAGTGGAATTATTTTATTTACTTTGTGGGCTGAAGTTGTCAAATATTCCGAAAAATGTATGGGGAAGGCTTCGAGGTGCCATTCCGGCATTCGCTGGGTGGAACTGAGAAAATGTTTTGATTATGTAGATCAGGTTGGCAGCATGTTTGAATTTCCTGCTTATACATTACCCCTCCGAAGTTCACAGTTGTAATCACCAGAGCAGGGGTTCAGAGAGCCCCAGAAGTGGTCCATGGATGAGTTTCAGGGGGGTCCAGGAGGGAAATACAAAAATAAGAACACGTTCACTTTGTGTGTGTTCGTTTAAATTGCGTCGGGCGTGATTTTGCTGAATGAAATCTGTCCTAGGTTACAAATAGATCAGTTACTGAAACCTATAGTGACATGTTATTTGCAATAGTAATTGCGTGTGTATTTGCAATAAATTTAAGTCTAATTACAATAAAAGAAAGTACATGTATATATTTAATCCAAAGTTGTTCGTTAATATATTTGGGGGGGGGGGTAATTCATAATTTCATCAGGGGCCTTGACTTAGAAAAGGTTAAGATAAAATGAATTGTATGGGCGGTAACATCACTATGGCTTACGCCCGTCCCGATACGGGGGAAGCCCCTTATCTTTGTCACGTCTAAAAATAGCTGTTAACTAAAATGATAAAAGCTGAAGAGGTAAGCATTTCAGAAAAATAAAATCGTAGTAAAAACTAAAGGTGTATATTGTCTTTAGCATAAAAGGTAAAAACGTGAAGGCTGTAAATAGGCCTTCACAAAAATAAAATAATACTACATAAAACTTAACAGATATGGGACATAATCATCTCAGAGAGACGGAGATAAACCTGTCTCACGGACATAACTAAAAACTTTCCGCAACATACCTGGTGCATCCCCTAACAATGACGCCATGTCATTGGGGATGTTATATCGTTGTCGGAGATGATTATATCCGGGACAATCTAAAAGCACGTGACGAATACTTAAAACAACATTGCAATTATGACAACGTGGTGGATCTAAGAAAAGGTTAAGAACCACTGCACTAGTGCAAAGGGGTTCAAGGACAATAATTTGCATTGTAAATCGAAGGGAAGCGTTCACCTGCGTCAACCATCGCGACATTTTGACATTTTCCCCCTCAACTACCAGGTGAACACCGGTATGGTACCTTCAGTAAAGACTGGCCACTATCTTCCTAATTCCTTTTCATAGATGTCATCCCTCTGATGTGACTGGCTGTAGCATTAAGGCGCTGTATAAAGGCCAGAATAATACGCACCAGGTGTTTCACTATCTTGTTTGGATTTTAGTCTGGAGATAGAATCTGGAAGATTATTTTTGAAACCTTGGCATTGTGACTTGGAAGTAGGAGGACTAGTGTCCTATCTCCAGAGGAATGTTACTGTGTTAGGTCAGTATCCTTCTGCTAGACTCAAACTTTTATGTAAGTGTTCTGTGGATCTAGTTTTAATTGTTCGCGAAAGGATTTTAAAGGTGCTTGACCATTAAAGCCCAGTATCATTATGAACAAGCTGTGCTAATGTTGATTGATTGATTGATATAATTGTTATTAGCGTCTTAAACGAGCCGGCGAGTTTCTAAGGATGAGGCCTATTGTTTTTGCATCGAACTACTCCGTTCAGTGGACCCCGGCAGGAATTGAACACACGACCATGCGTGCGCGCTACCCGGAGGTCTACCTGTGCTAAGAGAAGAGTGGAATTTATAGAAAAGGAAATTTTAGTTATTCCACCACAATTCTAGTAATTTTAAAGGTACAGGAGGCAGGGAGTGGGTGAAGTTAATTAGATAGATTTAATTTTATCCATAATAATAATAATCTGTAGTATATGCGTGTGTGTTGTATTTACGAAGTAGGCATTTTAATACTTTTAAAGATTTCATTCTAGTCTTCTCTCTAATTTTCGCAGTTAGTTCGTAACTTTAAATGTTTACTTAATGGCTTCGCGCGTTATGTAAGAAGGCGATAATAGACATTCAATGTTTATGGTCAACATAAGTGTCAATTAGTTTTAAGCAGTCGTAAAATGTGCATCTGCAGATACTGGAGATATTTTTAAAACTTAGTAACAAGTGTCTGATCCCAGCTGGCTGTTGCTTAGGTGCTGATCTGAGTGTATCTGAAAAATAAAGGAATGCTTAGGATCATTAGAGATAGCTGATGTTCGCGACCTACGGGATAGGAGTCAGAAATTCGTATAATGGCCAGTTCACATTTATCGTATCATAAATTAGCTCTTACCTATGTCGCATTGTACTGGTTATAACAAGACCTCGGGGATCTCTGACATCGGAACAAGTGAAAACGTTCATATGAACATGGGAGAAAATCCGCTTGTTTTGGAGTTACAGCGTTTTCAACTTTGAGCCCAAAGTGGACCTTTACAATGGGAAGAAAATTAACTGTATGGCTTAAGGAACTTGCAAGTTCATCGCCGCAGTAACGAACGTTCGCCATTGAATTCTATCCTGGGCAACATCAAGCCAGTTTTCATCACGCACACACAATTCTAAATAAATCAGAAAAGACACATTCAATAAAAAACCTATCTCCGGACATGACGGATATCAGGAGTGAAACCCTGTTGTCAGTGTTGCCAACTTAGAATGTTTAAATTTCCTCAAATGGCGCTATGTCGTGGTACTGAATATTTGGTATTCCTTAGTGGTGATAATTGATACACCACATACGTAAAGCAAATACCACAGTGTTGTAAACCATGAATATGACAATTCTGACTTAGGTTTTTTCCTGTCACCAGGCGAATTCTGGGATGGCACCTTCTCAAATCATTCCCGTCCCCTATCCCTAGATGCCTAAAGGCTATAAATAAAATTCAAATGAATAAGACAAAGGTTTTCGCGATTTTATGCGAACTATGTATTTTCCTGATACATCTCGTGTCATGTCCATAGCGTGCAACACTGCGGTGTGTGCTTTGTGTATGTCATCAAAACTCAACACCAATAGAGGATGACAAATATGCAATAGCTAAACGTAGTGCCATTGGATAGTTTTTAATGTTTACCAAGTTGTCAGCACTGACATCGTGACATCCTGATATCCACCATGTTGTTAGAAATAAATTTCCGGAAACGAGATATTTCATTTAATGCCTAGTTTCTGATTTATTGATTATTCATTTTCTTTCCATTTAAGGTGTATGTCGTCGGCTTTTGGGCTTGAAGTTCGAAACTTTATCTCCAAAATGAAGCTAAATTTTTTCTGATCATTGGAACTTTATTATTATTATTATTTATTTACTTGTTGCGATGTCAGTTTTCTCCCGAGGTTTTGTTACACCCGTTGTAAGAGCTAATTTCTGAACGAGTTGGGTAGGTCATTCGAACTCATAGTAAGTGGAGATTTGATTGTATTGAATATCAGACCCCTTAGTTTTTATATAAACTTTGTTGTGTTTGGCATTTTAGTAGCTATAGACTTCACTCCGTTTGGACCGAACCATTTGGACGCTAGCCTGATAACTGACACTTTCTGTATGTATTATTCTCGCGCTGTACCAACCGGTGTCCCATCACGGAGAAGCAACACGAAGAACATGGGGCTGCTGGCAGCATAACGCAATAAAAAAAGAATGCTGTTGCCAAAGCTTTTATATGTAGTAGCTTCTCAGCTGTTTGTGTGATGGGTGGTCGACCAAATTGGCAACACCGCAGCTGCGTACTTTCAAGGCCGCATAGAAGAAGTCACACCGGGACTTAAAGCAAAACATAATAGCTGTTTCGTGGATTTGTATATATGCGATACTAGTAATCAGTCCAATAAATTGAGAGAGCTCAACATAACTTGAAGGACCGGGCGCTTTCAGTAGAATACTAATGATGTATTCAAAGAATCTGTCTGAATTTTAGAGGTCCACACCTGTACTTTAAAACGTTTGGATTTATTTATTGTTTACGTAAGACTAGTTTCATTCTGCAAATAATTCTTTGTGTGTGTGTGTGTGTGCTGAGTAATCGGTATGTCGAAATGTTCGTAGAAATTGCAGTAAATAGTGGAATTTCATTGTAAAATTTATTTCTGCGCGATTAATATTCAACACAATAACACATTCACTAGTAAAACAATGTACGTAGCGTATAAGGAATTCAAATAGCTGAATTGCCTTCATTGCAGTGTGTCCACGTAGTTGCCATATCCAGATTTAGGAAACTTCGATGATTCATTTGAGATGCCTTTTTATGGATATACTACGAAAGACTTGACGACCTTTCATAAGTAAATGCTTTCCCATTTATGAGAGTATCTACTTGAAATTGATTACAGTTAGGCTTTAGTGAATCGTAAGTATTGAGTGTCGATTTTTAACGTGATACTCTGATACAGACAACTTGTGCAATTGAGATGTCATAAATGCTATTCACGTTACTTTTTTATTTCCACGTGAGAATGGATAAATTGAAATGAAGCAGGCCATCTGTACAGTCTCCTTGGCAAGAGATCAAACTGGAACATTTGACACTCACAATTGGCAACTTACAAATTGAATCGTCGCCATTTATATAGGTGTCGAACCACGTTGAAAATCTTTTGTAGGTCTATTTACGTATGAAGTTCACACTATTGGCAAACTCACTGGTTATACGAGATTCGATTAATGAAGTGGCTCAGTGGAAGTATGTTCGATTTGCAATTCACCTGCATCAGTTAAAATATTTAACTAAACTCTTTCCTTTTTTAATATTCTAAACTTCCTCAGTTTGTCGACCAAGTTTAGATAAATCCTATTTATTGAGACTGGCGTAGGTCTTTGGTTATATAGTGTAAAATGTGATTCCATTGTATTAACTTCTAACTTTATGAAACCAAAAGGTTCATTGTCATTCTAACGACCTATTCGTGATAAATATAGTGTATTATGCTCGGAGAAATGCTACCAAGCATAACAGTAAATTAGGAGGTGGTAAAATTAACACACAATATCTTCTTTTGTAATAACAAGAACTTATGGTGTTGATGAAATGCTTATTTTAACACACACAGATAGGAAAGTCATCAACAATCTTTTAGTACGTGCATCAAGTGAAATAGTTACAAATTAGCGAAAATTGTAGACACCGGATTTTCTTCCATTTTACGTAGATCAGAAGGGAACCTAAAATGCTGTAGAGAAATTCTACATAATTTCGTCCATGCCTAATTAGTGCGCCATATGTGTACTATTTATTACTAATTACTTGGAAGTACAAGATTGTTGTGGAAGTAAACAACGTTTTGCACCGAAATTTC
>JAGDQP010020501.1:0-33188 GCA_022664845.1 Lepisma saccharinum | reverse complement strand
ATAACTCCCCTCCTCCTCTAACCTCGTCAACAACTTTAATAAACATTGTTGTAATAATATTTAGCAAATCATGACCAACTCCTCACTTTTTACATTCATTGCCTTAGAGAAGCGACAGTTGCTCTCTAATCAATACCGACATTAACATTCATCCCGTCAACTACATATCAATTGGAAGGCATGAGCAAATAATGCTCGAAACTTCACAGCCCACCCCGACATTTACTCTGACTGACTGACTGACCTACAAAGAAACCATTTCCTATATTTCTGTAAGTAATCTCTCTCTCTGAAATTTGATCCGTAGCTTAGATTCACCCGCTATATTGAAATATGTTCAAACAACCTCTTACTCTTTAAGTACTTAGTGCCACGAGAATTTATAATGTTGTGCCTTTCCTTGAGGTTAATTTTGAGGCATGATGAATGATGAAACACAAAGCAAATAGGACGGTTGATTGGTTAGGTAGATTCATAGAGCATGTGCCAGAACTGAGTGGCTGTGGCAGACTATTCTCACTGAAGCAGAGGATAGTGTTAAACAAGCTTGATTTGTGGGTGTCGGAACTATTACGATACTACATTAGAATATTGCTTAGTGTTACTGCTCAACAAGGCAAATTACTACATTCTATGTTGACCGAACTAAACCCACGAACGGCACGTAAGCGATGCAAGCATTTATGCCCCAGCGCACAATTTACTAGATCACATATGTATCACGTACTCTTTCAAAATGATCTGTTCAGTATTTAGGTAGAAGTGTCAACTATTTCGTATCTTAAATTAAAAAATATTACAAATTTTGATAGCTCACACAGTATAAGTTCATACCTAGTGCCAGAAATAACTCATTTGTATTAATAATACTTCATAATGTCTATTACTTTCAAAACTCAATTCAGATTACGGCATATTAATCAATTTAATATAATGAAATTAAATGGTAATCCTTATACATATATTTTAATTATTCTGCGTACGTTTACTACTAACAGTGCAAAGGACTTGCAACAGATATCAAGCACATCTACATATACTAGAGTCTTGTTTAACCAAATTTGATGAAACCAAGGGTGATTCCGAAAATTCAGTTGAACGTAAACATAATGATTTACGTATTATAGTTTACTACAGTACTGAATGTAAAAAAGAACAACTATGTTTTAAACCAATCTTTAATATAGACCTACTATTATAATGAAATACGGTAATAGGTCTACTATGATGCAATATTATGATGAAATTACTGTACTGTATTTTTACTGGGCATTGCAAGGATTTTTAAATAACTCGTACGTAATTAAGAATACCGTGTAAATCAAGTGTAGCATCTGCAAACTGCTAAAATCAAAATTTTATTTTATACCACGTGAATGTTCACATTGGGATTCACGTGATTTGAAACTCTAGTGTATATTTTTTGCGGTAATTGTAGTCAGATGCAAATACATAGAACCACATAAAAGTTTGAAGTGTACCCGGTTACCATTCCACTCATAAATACCAAATAACAAATTTATACATGAGGTGTATTCAAAGTTACCTGTTAATGTAACAAAAATTACCTGTTAATGTAACAAAAATTACATAGACAAAATCGAGAGAGGTGTTTAAATAAGGCTAACAGAACACATTAGTGGTATGAAATTTCCAAAGGGGAAACTGGTACAAGAACCATCAAAACACTCTGCATATATGGTTCACTTTATCAGTAAGAAAGAAAACAAAGTACTAAAGAGTTCTAATCAGTTATCTACAATGATATTTCAGAGTCCTCTATTATTATCCAAGAAAATTAAACCGTAATCACTACACATACTGGACAATGAAAATTCATCAAATGAACTTTTATTATTTCGATAACACAGAAAATATGTAACATGACTTAAAAATGTATATGGCTAAAGTGCATAAAATTGATTGAATTGTCATAAACATCCTGAACAGGCTTCTAAGGACGGTACCTATAGTTTTGGTAAGATGTGCTCGGAACCACTCCATTGAATGGGCTCTGGAGGAAACTGAACTCATGACCACGAGTCCAGAAGGTAAGCGTAATAACTTCTTGGACTCCGAGGTCGCAATTAATAAGAAAATATATTTGTAAATATAGTCTTCATCTATTTGTTAAACATGTTCGTTAACGTTAGGCCAGATCGTTGTACGTCGACTAATACAAACATATCACTCAGCATTCTCTGTTAGTGCCTTCAAATACATACAGTATGAAAAAAACACAAACGCAATAGTCATTAAGCTACAAAATATTGAATTGGTTTAAAATTTGTTCTGTACTGTTTAAAATGATTTATCAATTGTTCATTTAAAGCGGCTTATAATATTCCTTGTGTCTTAAAACTGAAATGCATTCATACTTTGAATGTTGCTACCTGCTTTCCTACGTGATAAATTGAGCTCTTGTGAATTTCAGCTGGAACCTCTTTACTAATTGCGTGCTGATAAACCACTTTAAGGACTGCCGTAAAACTTCACGGCACTGAGATGAATCCTCCGTTGTTTAAACACACGCATGCGATACGTTTCTCTCTTGTTAGAAAGAAAAGACTCTGCCTCTTCTAACAAAGTGGAAACGGTGAACAAGTTCAATATCATTTTACGTTGACCCTATTTAATAAACTACAGTCAATTAAGGCAAATTCCAGCTACTTTTCTACCACAGTTTTCTCTTGAATTTACCTCAAAGTATTACCTCAAAGTGCTTTCGTGGGTCATGTAGGAATTATATAATGTTCGAGAGCCCTACCGTATATAACTACTATATACATATACGTAGTATAATCCCTTAAAAGCATTTAATTCTTATGTATATGGTCCTTTACGGGAGCAAAAGTAGTTATTGTTTCTTCCAATTAAACAGGAGAAAAAGTACTCACAGAAAAATGGGAAAACAATAAAATGTAACCAGAGTGATTACTTGGAAAAAGAGACTTGAATCAGTTTTTCTTTTCAAAGTAACATGCATACGCTTGTATTACATAAAGAGTATTCCCCACCCCGCATATGTAGATAATTACGGAGCGACCGTAGCTTGGTTGGTACAGAGTTGCCATTGCCTTCAAGAGGTAATGGGTTTGATACCACAGTTCCACCATCCTGACTCAGGATTATATAGGGTTTTTCGTCAACTACACCAGACTAATGCCAGGATGGAACCTTGAACTTAGTCTCCGGTCTCCTCCGTCCCGCCTTCTTCTCCCTAAATTGTCCCTGCCTGATCCATAGACACCTAAAGACCATAAAATAAATTCACATTCTATATTCAAAAACGTAGATATTATTTACTAACCAATTTACCTAAGAGCGACAAGATGACTGAACGTATTATCTTTAATAGATGCGTAATTAACCCAACCTAGAGAGTCAACCTAGCTTTTAAGAAAAGTATCAAACATTTAAAATCATTTATCCTATTTAATGAAATCGTAGTATTTTGAAAGTGTAATACCTAATTTTATTTAATTTAGCTCCGGTATTAGCGAAGTAGAGCGCATTAGAATCTCTTTCTCTTACAAAACGTATGGCATAATACCACTGAATTCATTATTTTAAGATAAAGTACTACACAGTGTGATTTTACGAAAACTTCCTACACTTTTTATTATTTTTTATTGAACAGTTTATCTGCAAAATCACAAACCGCGACAACTTTAATTTCGAGGGGACGAAATATATTGTGACAAATTTAAGCGTTCTATCCCAATCCAATGATGCTGTTACCGCCCATAAAATTAATTTTATCTTTACCCAGTCCAGTAGTGAAACTTCAATTCTCTGAAATGGGAAATAGGGATGTCAACGGCTCGCTCAACTCGACTCATGGCTCGCACTGAGCTGAGCAGAACCGAGCCGCGGCTCACAGCGAGCTGAGCCGAACCGAGTCGCGGCTCACAGCGAGCCGAGCCGAACCCAGCGCGGCTCGCAGCGAGCCGAACCGAGTCGAGCCGCGGCTCACAGCGAGCCGAGCCGAACTGAGCGTCGGCTCACCGTGAGCCGAGCCGAGCCGAACCGAGCCGTGGCTCACTCATATTGAGCCGAGCTCACTTGGGCTCGGCTAGAGCCGAGCCGATTGACATCCCTAATGGGAATACGTTAAGTAATACATAATTTAAAATCTGCTGTTATTCTGCTAAAAAGTTGTTATATTATTATTTTGAAATTTCTCTGTGAGCACTTTGAGCGAAATTGCGTTTTAAACTTTTACCTATTGTAAACAGAAAATTATTTTTTTAAAAAGTAATATTTTACCTTATTAAACATCATGAATACCATTTATCTCCCATCATACATTAGAAATTGATCCCGCAGCAATGTGATTAACACCAAAGTGTTGCACTATTCTCTGGAGTCTAGCGGCAACATTTTTTTTCTTTTCTTAAAGCGAACAGGAATGAAGTAATATTGTTTGAATGAACTTCTGATTATATTTATAAAAAATGTAATTACCTTGACATTTTAGTAAAATCGTTGCTAGATACCGTGTTTTAAACTGTTAAAAACTATAAAGCGAAAAATAGTTATTGAAATAATAATGTGCTTCATTAAATGCTAGGATAAGATTAGATAAAATTAATTTTATGGATGGTGACAGCATTGTGGATTAAATTCTAGGAGTGCTTATTTTCACCTTCCATTATAGTATTATAAAAATCTCTGAAGACCTATGTTAAAATGATCCTTCTGGTTCATCTCTTGCGGTACAAGTTCTTCAAATGTCATCATTTGTCAACTGACACCATTTTGAAGCTCATCTGACTATACAGTATTGACAACAAATATCGAACTTCAAAATTCACAAATTCAAACTGAGGATATTCCTAAATCTCCGTAAATGCTTTGTACGAGTAAAACCTTCCTAAAGCGGTCATCCCTCTTAAGCGGACACCTTTTCCGGTCCTGACTGTGTCCGTTGAATAGAGTTTTTACTGTATATCATACGTTTTTCACCAACCTCCATACAGCTATATAACCCCGCGATAGATCGCATTAAGGTCCTATTTGGCTGTCAGAACTTAAATTGTAATAAATCAAAACATGATTCAAACGACACAATATTTTGAAGAACAGTCTTTTGATTCTCTTTCCAATCTTGTTATTGTTTCAAAAATTCAAGAATCATGTTTACACGCTTGGTTACTCGCTGTTAAGAAACATTTATTTTATTAAATGTTCGAAATGCCCTCCAACAACTCCTAGTAAAGACGTTGTTTAAAGTTATTGCAAATGTTTTGTAAAATTTCGGTGTTCTTCTCCGGCAGCATTTTACTATCCTTTGTCGTAGTTCGTGTAATTAATTTAACTTTGTGACATATTTTACTTTCCAAATGTTTTCGCGAAAAAAAAAATCTTACGGGAAAAGATTAATGGATCATGCCGGCCACTAAATAAGACCTCTCTTGCCAATTCAATAACCGGAAAATATCTTATCCAATAATTGCGTAACATGAATATTTTTAGCTCTATGTTGAAGGTAGAATTTTTTTAATAAGTCGATTTTGTGGAATGCTTCTAGGTATGACTTTGGGCACAATTATGACTGCGGAAGAAAATTAATGGCTAAATTGTGGCTCATTACAAATTGATTATTTTTTTTTTTAATTGTGAGAACGAAATGCAGCAACATTTTCACATATAATACCCACATTTATTCAAATACGTTCAAGCAATCAACGGGCATCTTATGTGAAACACTGGGTATTAATGACTCACTGCAGTATCACAATTGATAATGTTGCGAACTAACCATAAAATCGTATTTTCTGCAATTTCACTTCGTCAGATTATTAAATATTTTGGGAGGTAGAAAAAGGATCGAATGTTTCAACCGTTGACCCACAGCTAGCAAAATATATTCGTGATAAAATCTTGATGAAAGTACGCTAGTAAATTCACTATTATCATAGTAATGCACAACCCATCTATGTGGGAAATTAATATTATCATAATTAGGATTTATTTGTTAGAAACTGTGATCGTTCAGAAGGTTCCATGATGATACTGGAAACTTAATATATCAAAGAGGTTTTAATTCACCAAGGAATAAGGCAATGAATTAGGGTAACAAATCATAAGGATCATTATCAGGAATGAAGATGCACGCACCAGCCCTAAATTCCATTCGTCGTTCACAAAAATAGTAAAGTTGTTATGTTAACTTATTCACTTTCCACGCTGGAAGTTCAAATTCGATTGCCTTAAATAAGTGTTTTTTTTTTTTAAATAAAGTTTAAAATTTAAAATTTAGGGTTTCAGAGCATACGACTGCCCGGTCGGCAAAACTCTATTTAACATAATGACTATAAATTTGATGGGAACACATATTCTGTGTGTGTGAGAGAGAGAGAAAGAGGGGCGGGGCGGGAGAGAGCTACAAAGAAGAAGTAAAGAGAAAACAGGATAGAATAGTCTTTAAATGAATAGTCATTACTAATTGACTGTTTCACGATACCGGCTCCTTTGGCCAACTAGAAATTTCCTTCGTGGTTCTGCTGTGTCGTTTGATTTTGCATGACATTCATTAATGATGAGCTTCCATAGACGCTTTGAATAATGGTTGAAATTAATGATTCATAAGTCCTTTTCGTAAGCTCCCTGAAAACACTCTGCTTCGTTCAATAACCCATAGCCCATCACATCACTTCCTGCCAATCTTTTGGTTTAGGAAATATTTTCAATCAACTCAGTGGCCACTGTCTTTCATCGACAGAAACAGGAATCTCTTTCATTAGTTGCAGATACGTACACATTAACTTTATTGAGACGCACTTTATAATGAAAATATTTTACAATGATATGCGATTAAACATAAAAATTGAATGATTAATACCTTCTTTTACCTCTGCATAAAAATATGTTGCGTTTACGAGAGCAAATCGAACCTTTGCTCCTTCTTTTTTTAGCCAAACTAATAAGCATACAGGTTCAGCCATTTGTCTCATCGCACTACTAGTTTGGAGGTGCCGCTGTGGTAGAATTCGTCAGGTTGATCGCGGAACCACCGCCAGACAGCGGTCTAGGCTTCGTCATCAGAAATGAACGTTTGTTCTGCCAGTAACTTCTTCAGTGGGCCAAACATTTAGTAATCACTGGGGGCGAGGTCCGGACTGTACGGTGCATGCTCCATAATGTTGTGAGCGAGACCGCCCCGATCGCTAATTGTTATTAAAGAATTTTTGGTCATTTTTCAACTAACAATAACACCACCACCACACAGTTCTCAAAGTGAGACACTTGTCCCCATACGTCGGCTGCATTTCCTTGTGGATCTCGATGGGCGGTCGTCCCATGCTTCATAGATAACAAATTACACTTCGTTACTCAGACGACATGTTGAGTACTACAACTATTTTTGCCAACTGACCGCGGCGCCATGCCGCGGAGTAGTCAAGAATTAACGCTACGACGTCCCAAGAAGAATTTATTGCTTCGAATGTATATCTCGGATCTTCAATCACGGTAATCTTTTGGCTGAAGAAATAGGGGGAAAGACTTTTCGATTTGCCCTCGTACATACCGGTAAGTTGAATAATTAACTCAGACTATTGTTATATCTAAGCTTCGCTTTCCTTATCTGCACGTGGTTAGTTTTTTTTTAAAAAATTCTTATACTCGCAGTGGTATTTTAACCCGAAATAGTATTCTGCTATACTGAGCATTATATTAAACTCCCCTAATGGGTAAGATAGGACTGTTAATTATCCCGTATTATAAGGGAACTCCCATATTTGTGTAAAATACCATGTTTCCTAACGTTATTAAACAGATTTTCTTTTTTATTTCTGAACAAGCGCTAAGGCAGAAAGTTGCCTGTAAGATATTTGATAGCAATCCATATTTAAAGAAATAAAGAGGAAACAGAACAAACGGATAGAAAAGAAACTAAATATTTATCTATTTAACATAAATCCTAGTTTACTTCAATAAGATAGTTAAACTAATATGTATAGTTTAAAATGATAAATATATTTTCCAGCTAAATGGAATTTAAAGGCGTCAAATATTGAAATATGTGTCTAAAGATTACACATATTGCATATGTTTGTTCTACAAAACCGTATATCAGACTATCCTTGAAAATCAATCTGTAAGCTTTTACGTTTCAAAAAACAATATGAAATATTGCTTGTATAAAGAGAAAATTAAGCCAGGAATATCGTTTTATCATTAGAATTCTTCGTACGTACTTTTCATTTTATGGACTGAGTTGCAGTTAAGTCAACATTGTCATAATTGTTTTAATAGGAGTTACATTTGCTTTGTCGACAACATGCAAGCTCAGTTAATAACGCATTATATGCAATTTGTTACGCATAAACTCAAATAGTTCGATTACACATCTTACTGAGCTATCATCATACGATTAACGTAACGAAACCACATTGTTATCGCCTACAATAGATCCACAATCCTTTATCGTGTTACAGGAGTCGTTAGATTCTGTGTAATGTTTAAACCAAATCCGTGCTCCGGTTTTGATTTCACTCTGGAGCACCTGTCTACCGTTATTCACTGAATTACCCCAATTGTAGGCGACATATTCTAGAAAATGGACTGTATTTTATTTTCTTGTAAAACTTAATTGCGTAAATATTTAATAACTCTAGTTGCTAGTGAACAATTTGAAGTTCATATATTCTGTGCTGAGTAAGCCCTTCAACGGCTGCGGATTATATTGTTGTATCTCCACTAAACCCAACCTTACAAGAGAGGAAGGTAAAGATTTACTATATTACTACTCGTCCATAGTTTAGAAAAAGTGAATGGCATTGATATGGTAGTCAACTTGTTGAGAAAGGAGATACCATTGTGCACAAAACTTTGTGATTTTTTCCTTGTTAGTGGAGAAACGACAAAATGGTACGGTAACAAAAATTAATATTAATAATAATGAAATTTAATGCTGTAAGGCGTGTAAACCTAGCAGAGATTTGAAACTTTAACATTAAGGACATTTTACAGAAATGAAAAATCTGGATTACGGTTGGAGCACTAACCCACAACCTCTAGCTCTTTGGGTCAGTGCTTTTCCACCCTGAACCCAGAATTTTTCTTTCTGTAAAAATGTCTTTACTATAAAAGAAAAATGACCATACTTTTATAAAGCTGTAAATTTGGAGACGGAGTGCATTAAATAAACTTTACTTTAAAGATATTTTTTTACAATGTGATGTTTATTTATGACTTTAACAATAAAATAATAAATAACTGGTTCACACCTTCAACATATTGTGATATTAGGATCTCTACACATCCGGCATGTATTTCAATATGCTTCTAATATTTTCCTTCTTTTCCGCTGATAATGGAGCTGCTTTTGAGCATAGTTTCACTATCTATGATTTTTTTCATCGAATTTGAATTTAGTTAATTTTATGGCCTTTAAGCGTCTTTGACTCATGGCGGGATATGGTAGGTGAAAGGATGTGGAAAGTTAGTTCCCCAGAGCTTAGTTTTTGAAGGTACCATTTACCTGGCGTGACTGACAACCAAACATACTGATGGTGCAGAAAAAACTTCTAAATTTCCTTCTTTCATCGTGGTTAGAATGTCCAAATATATGCATATGCAAATTTTGGTAACTCGAGTGCAATTACTTTGGGAGATATCGATGATATAATCAGATTCTTGTTTCAGGAGAGTGAAGACGTAGTGTGGAAATACCCTTATATTTGTAAAATGCTGAAAGAAATGGAAAGCAAATACATAGTAATGGGTACTAGGTGGAAGTCACTACTAGTTTGGAGGGTATGTTCTTCACGGTCGCCAACATGAAGTCCGCCATATTGAATTTCGATTGGTTTTCTTAAATGGGAAAGGGGTTGTGTAATATGTCATACTGGGCTAGAAATTTTAGGGGAAATGTGTTTGTGAAGTCAGTTATGCCGTAAGGGTATTATTGTGAGATAATACATATCGATATAGGTTCGGTGTAGTTATATCGATATGGCAATATAATCAGGAATACTTTGTATGCATTTAGCTTTCAATTCCTTCATTATTTCAAAACAAAATGGGTGTTTTCAGGCTATTTCATCATTAGCTCATACTAATACCATACACCATTATTTCTCACAGTAATACATTTACGGCAAAACTGACTTCAGAAACGTGTTTTCTGTAAATTTCTAGCCCAGAATGACATATTACACGACCCCTTTATCATTTAAGAAAACCAATCGAAAATCAATATGACGGACTTCAAGATGGCGGCCGTGAAGATCAAACACTCCAACAAGTAGTACCTTTCACTCAATACCCATTACTATGTGTTTAATTTCGATTTCTTTCAGCATTTTACAAATATAAGATCATATCCTCACTTTCTTTAGTCTTCAGAAACAAGAATCTGACTATTAAATTGCCGGCCGGATAGCCGTGCGATCTAAGGCAGTAGGCTAACGACTCGAAGGTCCCGGGGTCAAGTCCCAGCAGGGTCACGGGTGTAGATTTTAATGGCTAAAGGACGAATCGTGACGAACTAAAGTCCAAAGTTACTAGACTGGCCCATATAAAAATAAAGTTTACTAAAGTTTTACTGACTGCTATATTATCGATATCTCCCAAAGTAATTGAGCTCGAGTCACCAAAATTTGCATGTGCACAAATGTTCACATTTTAACCACGATGGAAGAAATAAATTTAAAAGTGCTTTCTGCCCCATCAGCATGTTTGCTTGTGAGAAAAACCCTGGGAAATCCTCAGTGAGGATAGCCCACCGGCCCTGGGCGCGAACGTGGGACTTCCCTAATGCTAAGCCAAGGCTCTATCATTAAACTATGTCCGGTCGGTATTTTTTTTAAATAATGATTTACAACTTGAGGAAAAGCAATAATCAATTATAAAACCAAAATAATTTTAGATTAAAAGGTAGCTTATTACATTCTTAATTATTTACCATTATCTATGTAATATTTAGTTACTTATTATTAAACACGTACCTGATCTCCCAAAAAGTCTTTTGTTATACATTACAACATCACTGTATTCGTTCAACTGAAGATATATCTACAATTTTTCACGCAATATTGCCGTAATGTACTATAAGAAGAAAACGGCGGATTTTACATTGTTAACACTCTATATAACTAAAAATGCGTACTGTAGCTTCCTTAAACAGTACACTTCTGTAGCTTATGAAATCAGTGCTTTAAGCTCCCTCATGCAGAATAAATTGATTCAATTTGAATGTATTTTAAGTTCTTTAGGAAACCGTTGCTCAGGTTGAATGGATGACGATGGAATGAATTAGTTTTGGGATAAATGAATGAAGAAAGTGGGAGAAGAAGGGAGCACTCCCGAGAAAACCCACCACGCTTACCCACCACAAAGCCTACATGGCAAGAGCTGGGATCGAATTGACGATCCGACGCACCAGAGGTGAGCGCTCTACCAGAGTTCCTAAATCAGTTTATGTATGAGCCTATATCTTTTTACGACTGCATGCAGGTAAATAATAGCGCTTTTTAAGAGAAAACTCGTATTCCCTAAACCGAACAAAACAGAATATAAATCATTATACCAGTAAAGTATCCGTTACCTTTGAAACGTTTTGTACTTGAATCGCGGTTCTTGACCCACAGCATTCGTAAAACCTTTAGTAAACTTTATTTTTATATGGTCCCGTCTAGTAACGTTGGACTTCGACCTGTCACGATTCGCCTTTAGCTGTTAAAATCCCCACCCATGCCGTGCGGACTCGAACCCGGGACCTTCGAGCCGATGGCCTACCGCCGTAGACCGCTCGACCACATCATTCGTGGAGAAATGGTAGAGCGCTCCCTTACCGTGCGTAAGGTCAGCCGCGGTCCGAGTTCTGATCATATATACACTTTTAGCCATTAGAAATGCAACACAAGAAGGACTGAAGATAGCAGTCACCAATTTGGCAGATAGATACCGTAAGATACAAGTAGCGAATTATTAAACTTACCACTTTGTGTGATGATGCGTGATAACCTTGCGACAGCGGAACAGAACTGCCGAAGGTAAGTAGCCTGTGGGTCAACCATGGGCGTTCAGAGAACGGCTACAACACGGCGAGACATAGAGAGACCTTGGATGCCCTCCTGGGGTATGGCGAACCATGCGCTTTCGAAATGATTGGCTCATCAAGTGTACCTGGGGAAGGTCGCTAGCGTGAGAGGCGTTACACAATCATGTACCAGGCGTGTTCAGTTAGCGGGAGATCAGGTGAACACGCCGTCCAAGGAAGCAGATAAACATTGCGTCTAGCCAGGAAAGCTAGGATATTACGTGCCACATGCAGGTTCTCGTTATCGCCTGGAAAGAGGATGTCCTGCTATTCCGCTCTCCATGTGCGACGTTCGCGACACCATTGTAGTCGCTCATACCTATACTGTACATTCAACGGAAGCCGCAGCAATGCGGGAGCTATGGGGGTCATGCAAATATGTCTAACAGACAATGTAGAACTGTTCGGGGATACACTGGGTGCTGTGCAACTTCCGACAGTGTTCGGGATGTGGCTGTTCGATGCACCAGAGACATACGCACAAGTCGTTTGTTCTCGCGGTTCGTGGTATAGTGCGGTCGTTGGGATTCGACATGTAATTGCGTAGTACCTTTGTGGAGCCATCAAGTCCATGCACTCCGGACGCAGTCTGTTCAATACTGGCACCAATGGAACGAAAGACCAGGAGAACTGATGGATGCCTGGTCCAAAGAGCTGTCCCGCACCACCTCAACTCAAGTCACAGACTAAGGAACAAAAGGGACTCTCGGAATGCCGGAATCCGGCAATCCGACAACCCCCTAGAGGCAAGCCTGAACCAAACTAAGGAGGGCGATCAACTGTCCGAGACATGGATCATTATAGGTGCAACTTAGTTTGTGCTAATGAAGCAAAGAAGCAAAGATCGACCCCAGCACTTCCCGAAATTAAGCTTAGAGAAATATTATTGTAATCAGTGATTCTGCCAGACCCCTCATCTGTGGGTGTGTCACCCTCCAAATTCTCGAGTGCTTTCCTTCACCTCACTTTGACATTTCTACGACCAAAAATCGATAGAAACCGTGCAAAACTCCACTTACACCATCCCAATTTTAACGGTACATTTCCAAACTGAACATCTGTAAGGAATCTCTGTTATTTTTTAAAGATGTAATTGCGTGATATGGATCGACACTAGCCGATATCGTTTCGAAGGCCGTAGTGTGTGTTCGAGAACATCGATGTAATGTAAAAATAACACGAATTTCTCAAAAAGCAACATGTATGAAACTTCTACATGCTTCATGCTCAAAATTTAATTAAAATTCTGTCTATGTCACTAGATCGTATGTTTGACAGTAAGTTATCGAATTTGAAGTATTAGTCTTGAAGGATGGATACCTGGCAGAGTGACTAAGACAACAAACCACAAAGTTGTAGGTTCGAATTCAGTCGAAGACAAGTTCGAAAGTTTTCAACTATAAATATAGACGAGAAAATAAGTAAATACGAGAAAATAATAGAATTAAGACAGAATGTAATCAAGATCATGTTTTGGTTTAAAACTACTGTAACAGTATAAGCACCAACACTATAAATTGTTTAATACTGTTTAATACACAGTACATTGTGGCTTTCCAATGAAGTACTATTGAATTTCCAGTGTTTACGCTGTGCGTAGTACAGTAACCAATTTTCAACCCAACTACCAGTGTCCACACCGTAAAAATATGGCATTTTTTAGAGTGTGCTAACAATCCATTACACAATAAGCTGTGAAAATGTAGTGCATATAGAATGTACTATGTAGTGCAAACTATGTTCCAGAGAATACTGAATACATTCTAGTAGCACAGAAGACATTAGGAAACGATAACATCATACAGATAACAACGGGCCGCCATTGACGCAGAACTGGCAGTGACGGATCTAGGAGCGCAAAAGGGGCCAAATACCCCGGGCAGCAAACAGCTGAAAATAAGAAATAAAAGCTCCTTAAAAAAGAAATCTAATCACCTATTAAACTGAAATTGATCTAAACGTGTTCAAATAATTCAATATCGGCGAGCTAAGACATTTTTCAATGTTATTCCATACAACCTACCTTCATCTTTAAAATTAAATACCGCGACTGAAGTATAGATAGGCAGGTCTACTTCCTTACTGGAGTTGACAATAACGATGACACAACAGGGTCCAGAGAAGATAACAAAAGTACACTACGTGAAGTGAGACAATGCTGCGGCCGTCGCGTCGGTTGGTCGTGTTGTTTGGTTAAGAAAAGGATAGAAAGGTCGGCAAAATTTAACTTTGACCCGTATAGGCAAATTTCTAGGTCCGGCACTGATAACTGGTCACATGATATCATCACATTCCATGATTGGCTTCTGAAAATACGGCAATATTGTACGACGTAAGCGCTCTGAGATACGACAAAACTACACGGCATATAGGTCTCAAACTAAGGCGTATTTTCGTGCCGTTAGCAGAATGTACTGAAAAGTGGAAATACGACAATATAATCCACATGCGCCGATTTTAAACATTTCTCCTTTGGATACATTTAATTCCCAAATCTATATGAATTTATTGATTTCACACCGCTTAATGCAAAAATGTAAATCGCTTGTTTCCAGTCTCATGATATCACGTCAAACTTTCTCTTCTTTAATCAAAAATAAGATGTGTGTTAAAATACTGATGGAGTTTTATTTTAACTTTTGTCTCCTTGAAAATATGCTACGGATCCTTATGCGAAGAATGGCATACAGAGATAAACATTAAAATTCATTTAGAACAACATTATTTCAAAACTTTACTTAACCTGAATTTATTATGTTCATATACAACGACCCCATTTCATTATCTGTAACATATAGGTATTCTTTTGTAGTTCGAAATGTTGCTTACATTGCGTCAACACAGATAACACGGCTGGACATACCGTTTATTTTGTTCGTTATTATATTCTTATGAAATGCAGTTACAAGATCGCAAGATACAAATCCGAAATGAAACTTTTAACTAGACATTCTGCGCCACCTATTAACAGCTTATATATATATATATATTTTATTTTTCAACACGGACTTGAAATAATATCATATTTATGTTTATTGGTTAGAAAAAGCTTCCTTGTATGCGCAGAAGAAACCGTATTTGCCAACTTGGCAGTTTGACAGAACACAATAAAGCGCGGTGTAAACAGCAACGAAAATTTACACAACATATTTAAGGTTGATGTGACTATCAGCTAATACCAGGGAATTCACCAGGATTTTCCGTTTGAGGGATGTAAAGTCAAAATTGGGAGGGTGTAAGTGGAGTTTTGAGCTAGAAGGGTTAATTGCGAAATAAGCGGGAAAACCTGACGAATAAGCAATCGTGGACAATATGGCTAAGGGAGACAACCCTTATAGAAACCACAGCTGCCTTGTAGTTGGTGGAGGAATCCACAAAGGTTAAGGAAAGAGGACCCTGACAAAAAAACTCTTGGTCCTCCAGGTTGGGAGTTGAGCGTAAGGCTAGCAACCTAACCTCATAAAAACACATTGTTACGAAGCCGACAAAACAAGCCTCGGAAGGACGGAAGGCTGGGAATGAAGAGGTCGAGACGGAAGACAAAGGACAGAGAAGAATGGAGGCTTGTTGTGAAGGACCCAAGTCCCTACAAGGGCTGTAGCGCAAGGAGTAAGTAAGTAAGTAAGTAAGTGAAGTTTTGCGCGGATTTTATCGATTTTTGACCGTAAAATAATTTAAAGTTGGCGGGTGCTCTCGAGGATTTGAGGGGTGGCATTTCCACAAAAAGTCTGGCGGAATCACTGGCTATACCAAAAAATTAGGTGATTTTTATCGAAAAAAATACTGTTCTAAAACTTTTAAGACAATTGGAGTGACAGGGATTCAAGTACACTTGAGGTTAAAAGTAAACAAAATTTGTTACGTCGTCCATACTAGGACAGATACAAATCAAAAGTAAAACATCCAAATACAGTAAATGATCTGTAAATCCCTCGGAAAGCAGATGTCTTTATAAGCGCATAGGCACATATAGTGGTTATATTTTCGGAACTTGATTAGCAGCAAAACACACTCTGAAATCTTGTTGGAAAGAAGAAAAGTCGGACAGAGAATAAACACGACGAGGATTGGCGCTTAGTGTAACCCTTTGGGTCTGGGTTAAATTCCGTGAAAATAAAGACACTGAATGGAATGTTTGAAGACGGAAGCAGAAATTGTACGATGTTCGCTTTAATATTTGACCATTGTCATACATCATAGCAAACCCAACGATTTCTTGACGATTGGACACGCATTGGACTTTGCGATAATTATTCGTGTGGTGTACATTATAATAACATTAGGATAATCTAGAAATCAGTGTTGCTCTTTCGGACATTGTCATTTTATAATATGTCCCAAACTCTTAATTTGGTATGTAACTGATTATATTAACTGCCAGTCTACTTTTATTTTAAAATGAAAATAAATATATTAAAGAGTGAAAAATATGTGACTGGACCGGGAATCGAACCCGGAACCTTTGGGTTACCGTCTCAATACGCTACCACTGCGCCACCCAGTCGACTCGCTTCGCAATCACACACCTTCCACTCTTGGTGTCGATGTTCTCTATCGAAACCATCGAAACCACCATCAAAAACACTCTTTAATATTAATTGTATCTGTACTTACAGAGGCTTGATGTACAGAAAAAAATTGGGAGCCAATGTTTACGACACAAATGCTGACTCAAGCCTTCAATTATGCTGGAAAAGACAACACATATATTCGATGGATTAGTTTATGATCAGTAGCTAGAATCAGGCGCTTTGAACGTTTTTTCTTTAGCTTTCAACACCAGCGCCTTCTCCGTACTTGTGAAGTCAGAACATAAAATAACTTCAACAATCTTTACCATAAATACAGGCAGTGGTGATATTCAGCCAGTTCGCCCTAATCGGTTGTTAAAATTTGGTTGGTTCGCCGAAGTGGTAGTGAAATCAATGGAATAAACCAATAAACAGAAAATTCATTCGACTGCTCCCGGTTGTGAGACGAACTAACACAAATTAATAACGTAAAGAATCCGGAGTTGGATATTAAATAATATTCCAGATAGAGCCACAAAGGCTGTTTGTAAAGCTGATTTTGTTTTTCATTTTAGAGATAAGAAAGGAAAAGGGATTTAGATTTAGATATTCTAAACATTTGGGAAGATATTGCCTTGTTGACTGCCAGTTTGGATGAGATGTCACTGCTCTCCTTGTCATTTGGAGTACAAGATACTGTTATTAGGAAATCTGAGCAACTGAGTGTAATGTTTGCGAGTATTTTCTATTTAATTAATGAAATTAAAGGCAGGTATCAAGTTCGGTTTGAGATATAACTCCTAACACTTTCAAGATATTCTGTTGTGATGCAATTAAAACTTTTCAAGAGATTGTTAAGGGCAGAGTGGCATTGGCAAGACGGAAAGCAGCCTTGAAACTGGAGATCGTCACAGGCAAATGTTAAAAATCTATTTGCAGTATTGGATCCTACCACATGGACTTGTGATGTAAATATTATATATTGCACAGGAAAGAATATTTTGTTGAATACTTGACTAAATTGGTCACGTCCAGCACATACGTCAATGATTTCATGAATAATACAAATGTGGGAAACAAGAGGGTCTTTCTTACCACACATAAATCACTGTATATTTAATTTATCGAGGAAAACAGAACTACGGATGAAGCTTGTATTATTTAGTTTGTACTCAACTACAAACTTATTTTCATCACTTTATTTTGAAATTGGTTTAAAATCTTAGCAGCGTTTGATTCAGTATTAAATCATAGTCCTGTAGTTTAGAAATATTGCTTATTTTAGATGCCGGCAGAGACTGAAGACTAACACACAGATCCAACAAAGTGATTGTGATTTTTGCGACTACTCTTTCTCATTTACGTCTTGTAAAAAGTGATGTATTTCTAAAATGTTTATGGTATTTGTAAAAATCACCAGTTCATACCAGTAACATAGTCGTCTGCATATTGTATTGTTAGCATATGCTGGTCGAGTTCCAGAACACTACCGCTCTAGGAGCTTGATTTCAGAATTGGCATTTCAAAACCAAACTTATAGCCTGATGTGTTCTAGAACCCTACCAGAATATACTAACACTACGAATAATAGAATCTACTTTAACCCTTGGCGTTACGGGGTACAACATCAACGCATTCATGCTGCAAATTTTGACACACTACGTTTTTTATTAAAGGAAATAATATTGAAAGAAATTTGAAACATATTTTGCAGATATATTTACGTTACCTCTGTCAAAAGCTTCAAAATTGGACAAAACTATTTTAGATGTCAAACAAGTATAAAGGCGCAGTCGTGTTACCCTAAATATTATCCCTTTCACTTAGAAGATGGAGAACACAGTTCGAAGATTTAACACGTTATTGAATTACCTTAAGATCATTTAGCATTGTTTGAGGTGAACACTTCTGCATCTCAGTCAATGTGGTCACTATCGGGATATGGCACAGACCATAGTTCTTCTATGACGTCAAAGCAACTTCAGTACGGTCTTGGCTACATCCAAACAAAAAAGATATTAAAAGCATTTTGTCAAGCTGGTGCTCAACACCCTTTTTAGCCTAAGACAAAAGGAATTTAAAGTAATTAAGATTCTGAGAGAATGTAACATCGTTGGCAAAGCCCTGGCTGTGCATTCAGAAGGTATTGTTTCGTACCCAGCAAGCATCTTTCTTCACTGTGTTTTAATCTGGATTCCATTGGTCCACCAGTCAAATGTTGGAATAGTGCATTCAATGAAGCTAGAATCGAATTTCATCTACACCCTTCCTTTTGTTGAAGTCATTATTTTTTAATATGTCAGGTAAAATGATTCTGTATTAGGAAGTATAAACGAAAATAAAAACTATTATTGAAATGTGAGCCAGTACACATTGCTCTGGGATAAAAGATGATTTAGAATAATACGAACTTATTGTAATATTCAGTAACTTGAAAGTGAAATAGTATTGCATTGCGTACATACTGTCAACAACAATTGACCCTGACTTTTGGATCATAGCTTCCAAACACGAAATCAACCATGTCTACAAATGATATTAATTTATCATTCAAGGATGTAACCAATAACATACAAACTGTTGGAACAGGAGAGTAAACCACATGAGTCCTTATTTTAATGAATATGTATTAGCTTATACGAGTATTCTGCGTAAATGAGTATAGATGGCACTATTATAATTAAAGAAATAAGATAATAAAAATAATATTATACTGCAATAAATAATAAAACTTTATAATCAGAAATCTACTTTTCCGATTGTGAATAACGAAGATATTTATAAGTGAGATATTAACTCGGTAGGAGTAAACTTTTTGAATGCTAGGACATAATACTTTTAATGAAAACGGACCCAATATCTTTTATATTGTTGACGTCAAAATCTAGCATCAAATCCTTTCATTCTTGCGTGGATATTTGATTGATATGCATAACCACAGCTTCTGACGATCTAAGCGTGAAATTGTGTTGGAATCTGATTTTCTACAAAAGTGAGTTTATGATTGATATCGTATCTAAAAAACGAAAGAAGGAATTAATTAATGCAACGATTATGTTATTAAAGAACTAATAACTAGAAAATATAACTTTTGTGTTTGATAGACAAAGGGAATGGGTAAATTCATTGGATACGCATGTTGCATTTATGGGTTTGTAGGTAGTCGACTTGACAGAAATAGAAAACCGTTGGAAATTCAGATAAATTTTAATACACTATTTAAGCGTTTAATTGAACTTTCATTTTTTGTGAAAGTATGGGAGCTCATAAGCATTTGCATTTAGACTCACAGCAAACTAAGAATTGAAGTTGTTCGTAATCTGTGCTTTACATATGTTTATCATCACTAGAGAATGTTAAATACCCAATAACACGACGTAGTGCCATTTGAAAACTGATAGACTGGGTTGGCAACACTAACAACCGGGTGACTTCGTGTTTTCACTCCTGATATCCACTATGTTGTTAGAAACAAATTTCCGCAAATGAAATTTTCATTCAATGCTTCGTTTCTGATTTATTGAGAATTATTCATTTTCTTCCCATTGTTAGATTTCGACTTTGGGTTCTAAGTTGGAAACGATGTATTTCCAAAATGAAACGCAATTTCACTCATATTCATAGAAACTTTTCTACTTGCTTCGATGCCAGCAATCACGTCTTAAATTTTGGCTGTTTCTTTTAGCGACACCCTGTACATTTTGTGATACTCTAAAATAATGAAACTAAAGGTATTACGCCTTACAGGGAATACAACCGAAATCACAACAGTGATTTCCTGGTTGCCTACCTAGTGCTAAATCCATCTTTTCTCTTACCTTCCTTCCACACCCGATATTTAAAATCTGATTGACGTGAAAGGGTAATTCTTTTCATGGATTCATGTATGATTTTTTTCATTGTCCTGTCTTTCAGGAATGGAATTTTAATACTTTTTCACGTAACTTCTGTTCGTGTATATTTTAAATGATTGAGTTTCGTACTGAGGATATTGTAAAGAATTGTAAAAGATTTTACAGTAAGTATGTTTTATTCCATAATGTTTCGACTAGATTTTGTTTAATTTGTTCCAATAATAGACACGAATACTTTTAGCAATGAGAAAATCTTGAATTTAAAAAGATCAATAAACTAGGGTATGTCTACCCTTGTTCTCCAGCAAGTTCATAGGATCAATTTGAACAGTATCAAATGATTATGAACTGAATTTATTTACGCAACTCTTCCTCAGGCCGGGATCTAGTACGAGAAAGAATGTTGGAAGCAAGCCTACAAGAAGACTAAATATACTATCCCGATATTTGGCTGGTGTGGCTGAGAACATTGCTAGAGAAAATCTTCAGGTAGTACGGGTGGCAGCTGATATTGTTCCAAGTTCTTTAATGCTCCACCTAATGAGGACAAAGTTGTTGCCAAAGTCATTATCCCTGCAAAATTCGTTAACATACAAAGCCAAAAGTTAACGGTGATTACTACGGAAATTTGCATAGATCATGGAAAGAGCTATAAGGTTGTTACGACGATCAAACAAAAATATATATCATCAGAACGTTATACGTTGATCTGTTGTTGATATTTTTGAACATAAAATTATGATATTACAACAAGTATTTCTATTTAAATTTCGAATAAAATTAAGCAAATTTTATATACGCTTCAAAAAATCTGAAGATTATATTTTAAGGATTGTTCTGAAAAACTCGACAGATTATAGTTGAAGCTTTATGAATGAGCTAGAAGTAGCAAGAAATTTACAGACGTCATATTTTGAAGGGTATGAGCCATATCATTCACTTTTTTCTAGGATCATAGAACAAGATACTTGTGAGAAACTAACATGATTTGCTTTCTTGTTTTAAAAATTAATCGAATATGTATTTTTTGAGATATTCTTACCAGCGTAAGGACATTAGACAACTAGATGAACAAAACAGATGTGCCATATTATAACATTATTTCCACGCGCGTTGTGTTGCTGAATTTGTTGTTAAATAATGTTTTTTTGTCATACAGATAACAAGACACGTGCATTGGCGTATTTTAGTACTCAAATAGTAGACATACATGTATACCTCATTCATGTGTATCGGCTTCACTACTAATTTTTAAACATTTTTTTATGTAAACCACACGTGTAGTTTAGGCAGTAGGAAGTAATACCAAATTCTTTATCACACATTTTCCACTTGGTAAGGACTTAAATGTAATACCTTAGATTGATACTTAAAGTGTTTGCAGTGAAAGAAAAGCTGGAAGAGTGTGAATTTAACTGATACAAAGAACAAGAATCTTAGAATAAGACGGAAAAGATGGGACTGATTTGATACAAAAGACTAAAACAGTGTTTGTAAATGTTGTTTTGTTTTAAATAATTGTTCCCAAAATTTCCAGAGTCAAATGAGTGAATATTACTTTAAGTCCTTATCATATACATTTGAATGGTGTCGGTAGAAAACCGGGGATGTCCATTTCTAGTGATTTTGTGCTTTATAGCTCACTCTATTGGGCAAAATTGGAACCACAAAACTGTGAAAGAACGAAGGAAAAATATTCATAAATGGCCACAGGAAACAATATTACATATACTGTTGAGACGTTTAAACATTAAGCAATGAAGCAATTAAAACTTGATTTTCATAAACCTCTTGTATGACATTCCTTGTTTTCTCCCGACACTCTCCAATTTACAGATAAGTATATTGAATTTAAACTTTTATTTACGACCTTTAGGCATCTAAAGCTTAGGCCGGAATAGGTTGTGGGGAAAGGATTCGGGAAGGTGTCGGCCAAGGCCTATGTTGAAGGTGACATCCCGGCATTTGCCTGGTGTGACTGAGGAAAACCCTGAAAAAAACTCAGTCGGATGATCGACTGCTGCGATCGAACGCACGACCTCCCGAATGCTGAGCCAACGCTCTACTACTGAGCTACGGTGGCTCGGTATAGGTAAGTATAATAAAAAACAAACAAAATAATATTGTTATAGAAATAATTAATGCATCCGCGTATATTATCAAATGAATTAACATCAACGGGTAGTTACGTATGGATTCTTAAAAATAAAGGATACTAATGAAACTGCAAAGGACCTGCCAGTTTCAGGGCTGTACAATTGAAGGTCGCTAAATTGAAATATGAAATCAGTTTCTCCTTATCTGTTTGCATTAAGGTCATATTTTTACTATAAAAGAAACGTAAGCAAACGCAAAGACCTGTTAGATTTAGAGTCAAAATCGTAGACCCCCCCCCTTTCTTTAGACCACAAGAAAACCAACGAAAAGTAGCTAATCTCTATTTGACTTTTAATTACTGAGATGTAGTGGGGTACAAAAAACAGGGATCGACAGATAGGATAATGTGTGTAGCTTTCCCTATATTCATACAGGGGCGCTAACAACCATAAATAAATTTATACAGGACTCTTCGAAACTTTGATCTCTCACATATTTCGCCCTTTGCCTCTATGACTAAAAATCTGTACATATCTGTTTTACTTCATACGTAGCTTTGAGAATTAATTAGTTGTCAAGCATCCGCATCAACAAATATGGTAATTATTATCAAATATTTTGCAAGAACTTTCGTAAAATTTTTCAAAATTACTAGTTGAATTCACTTCGATAAAATAATTCGAATTATCATCTTAAATATAATTTTGTTATCATAGTATGACGAACATTGAACTGTTTAGATCGTAACGATCTGAAATTAGTCATAAACCCTCTATCTATTGAGAGAAATATTGAATTATGGAAAGAAGAGTGTAAAGATTTTCAACGAGCCTTAACTTACTACGTTTTAGACTCACGCATTCACCTATCGAAGGGGGAGAAATAGACTCTCTTCTGGCACAAAAGGCAGCTAAGATGCTAGTCTGACAGATGAATTCATAGTGCCATAGAGGACTTATTTACCTGTTACACATGTATTACTTTGTCAATCCTCTAACGAAAATAAAACTTGCGTATATTAATAAAATAATTAATCAATTTGTTAGTACTTTAAAAAAAATGAGTTACAGAGAAGTAGATGCTACTTTCAGTTCAGTTTCTTGAACAACGGGGATGGTTTTTAAATCGACTCTTCTAACACCCACAGACTACCAGAACGACTAACTTCCATGAACTTTACTCCCATCTCTCCACTTATTTTACGCGAACTTTCTCTAGCAACGGTAAGCACACTTCACTCACAATTTCCACTAACTGCGTTGTTGCGTCATCAGACCTAAAAGTAACTTGATTAATCGTATTATATAGGCCCTACATATTTGTATATATTCTTGTTTCCCTATTAGTAAATGCATTTACTCTCCTCCTCTGTCTTTCTCTCTCTATCACACACACACACACACTAAAACACACACACACACACGTACACATTCACACACACACAGAGTAATATACATTTTTCCTTGTACAGTGGAACCTCGATATAACTAATTCCTTGAAAACCTTGATATTTCGAATTTTCATACTTGCTTGGCTTGGCATCGCACCTCTATATATCGAATATTTGATGGGGAAACCTCTATATATCGAAGTTGCTTCGATATATAGAGGTTTATATTAACAAACCTCGATAATTTGAAGTTTTACTGTACTTGCTTGGGGAGTATTTTCACAAATTTTTTCAGTTTAACTCATAAATATTTTGCAGGAATTTATCTGTCTGTTGAATTCTGGGGATGATATCCCTCGACTAGTAGTCTACTGGGTATGGAAAGGAAAATGTAGCGGATAGGGACTTTTCTATGTATTGTATCCGGATTCTGACGAAAATTTTGGAAATCCCTAGAAACTTCAGTGTAGATAGGCTCGGTAATAGAACTTGAACCTATGCGCCTCCTCTATGTCGATCTACAATGCCCGCATCCATAGCAACTGAACCACGTCGACTGAGTACATTTCTCTCTTACTGTAATATTATTATTCTGCATCATATATCTCTCAAGTATTTACCATATGCACTGTTGAGAGTTTAGCAATTTAATGGCAAAATGATGCCTTCTTATATAATAATGTAGGGACATAATTTTTTCCATAGTTAATATAGGATTTTAGTCATTCCTCCACACTCTGTAATGAAATGACTGCCAACCTTTGTCACTGGTAACAAAATGATTTTAGCCATTTTTAAGATGTGGGTTAACTATTTATAATTGGTTACAATTTTAAACACTGATTAAATCGTAAATTATAATTTACCTGTTTTATCGTAATGTTCTTGTGGTTGTCTGGTATAGTACCTGAGGTAGAGCTGATAGATACTCGGGGTTTATATTTTAGTCCTTAACCAGTTTTATTACAAAAGAAGATAACTTTACAGGTTGTTAAATAGAGCGTTCCGTAGGAAACTAATTACATAAAATAGATGAATATAGACGTCTTCTTCTTTGGGTGTTTTCTCCAAAGAGGGGTTTAGGATGAGGTCTCATGCCAGAAGCGATGCCGTCTGTGCACGTAAGGAAGACACCGGAACAGTGGCCTTGAATGTACCAGAAGTGATGCCTTCTGTGTACAATAAGGTGAATTTAGGCAGAGAACATACCAGAAGCGATGCCTTCTGTGTATGCGGGATGATACCAGAAGCGATGCCTTCGGTGTATCAGAATGTTCCAGAAACGATGCCTTCTGTGAACAGGTAAAAGGAGAGGAGTCGACCACCCAGGAGTAAGTGATACTCTAAACGGAAACAGAAAGTTTGGGAAATCAGAGCCCTCAGACAGTCCCGCCCTGAGGAGTGACCGCTCTCCAACTTCTACTAACGATCTCCGCATGCAAGCATGAAACTAAAGCCTCTGTCGCGGGAGTGGAAGCTACGGTTTCTATCTTGACTAAGATATTTACAGCGAATCGGTTTGTGTATAGAGATGAAAGAAGGCAAAACAAGACGACAGGAAAGCGCGAGAAGAGTTTTCTTAATAGTGGGAGAAAAAACAGAATATGCATTGCTGTATATTCTGTAAAGAAAACCGGTCGGTTCTATCTACTTTTATTTATACTCTAAAGCTGGTTGATCGTAATTTTATAGTCTTCTTTGCGGTCCTCCAAGTCCCTTCTTCGACGACTCCAACTTCCTCTGTATGTTGATAGCAACCCCATCTGTTCGTCCATGGTGAGTTTCTTCTTGTCGTCTGCTATTGTTTGTTGTAGTTACATCACTTGTCACATATGTGTTTATAAACACTGTTCTTGTTTACATAATGTGCACGTGTGAATAAATACATGGAACATTGCATTATAATAACACATAATAACGTAACACAAAGGAATGTGTTAATCTATTACAATTTAAAAAATGTAGTTTTCACAAGGGGAGATTTCCTAACATCCTTTTCAATATCCCATTCAAATGTTTTGTTGTCTAGTTATATGAAAGTAAATTGCAGAAAACAAATGAATTTTAATAAAATGAGACACAAATAATTAAATTTATAACTAAGTTTTTGTATCACGATAATATGTTAGCATTTCTGTTTCACAACATAAAATGTATTTATTAATTATATGCTGATGCAAGGCGGACATCTATGATCCTATGTTTAATTAGTGGTCGATATTGAGAATAAATAAAAGGCTTGGACAGTAAAAGAATTCTTAAAATATTAAATTGTTCATAGTTTCGATTTCGGAGGTTCTATAGTATTATTTGTTTATCGTTAAATGTAGCAGAGCCCAATTAACCCAGATGCTGTATTATGCAGACGAACATACCAATGTAATGCACCAATTTTCTTATAATTGGTAAACGCTTACTGGTACTGCTGTTTCAATCATTACTTTTTTAATTATTTTTATCTTAATATCAGAGAAAACACTTGTAATAAACTACAGCTACTTTTAACACAATACACGTTTTTATTCTGGAAGCCGTTGTAAGTATTAGCTGCCTAATAAATGAAGCGTCTCAGAAATAAGCGTGAATGTATTATACACTATATAAAGTTAATTTCTCGAAGGGATGAAAAGAAGTTTAAATGTAATATTGTATCTAGTCTGAGCCAAACATATCTAAAGACCATAAATATAATTCGAATTTAATTACAAGGTGATGCTGTATTATTTAAATTAGGTAAACACTCTATATCAGTATTCTTTAAATCCAAAATGTCCACCCCAGTCTATTTTATCCCAGATTTTATAGTTATTCGAGGTGATTATTCAGTGATTATCATACTTGTGGACGTCATGGCTAAATAAGGGCCTTATTTATGTTTTTGTTACTATTTTAAGAGTAACATTAAACGCTTGATAAGTCAGTCTCTATGCGTTTAAAGTATAAATATAAGACACAGAATATTTTCTTCTTAATTGTTTTATACTTAAGGCGTTATATGTCCGTATTTGTAGAGAAGATTCTAATTCGCATCAGAGCTGAAACGGGTCAATTGGGTGAAGGTTTGAACCGGTTCACCGAATCTGGGCTTGAGACCCGGTGATCCGAAGGGCAAAGCAAAGTTTTTAATTACTTTCTTGTGTTTGAACGAAGTTTCTCTCAAGGCTGACCGGGATCCAATGTGTTACAACTAGAGTACAAAAAATATCACGCCAAACATGCCCAGTATAATATAGTTCTCAGATTTGTTCATTTGGGTCAACTTTCGGACCGAGTCACCGGATCACCTATGTTCTGGTCAGACCGGGTCAGTGAAAATGACCTGGTTTCCACTCTGGTTCGCAGGTGTGCAATATTTTCTGCTACATTACTTCCTATTGGTCAAATGTCCGACGAGGCTCAGGAAGTCTAAAACAATTCAGGGAACATTAATATCTCTAACATCTTTCATTGTCTCTAAGAAACTTCTGACCCGTTTATATCAACCCTGGCTGGACATTTAAGGTGCAAGAAGATAAACTTCTCATAAAATCTAACTATTGCTGGATTTCAGTCCTGTCCTTTTTCATTGTATGGCATGTTACTGTTATTTTTAATCTTGTCAAGTAAATTGCATTTGTAATTTATTTGAAATGTATTTCAGTTAATTTGTTATCAAAAATTAGAATTAAGATATTACTAATTATTTTTTGGATAAATTTGAGAACATTTTGACCACTATGCACTGTGTCGTCCGTACACCGTTTCATTCGCACCATCTCAAATTCCAATGTTGTGTTACTGAAAACAAAAAAGAAACAAAAAAATAGACTTCACGATGACGTGACTTGTAAATTGAGGTGCTCTGTATTTCGTAGTGCAAGATTAAGAAGTGACAAAAGAGCAGGGATATAGTAGGAGACATTGACTATTCGCATTATAGACTGTTCAATATTTTGACAGAAAATCTATGAACCAAGTTAGCTGCAAGATGGGCGCCATGAAGATACAACCCTAGTTGTAATAAAGTACTTGGTCAGAGAGCAAACATTTTATTGAACATTGCTGACTATGGATAAGTTTTAGGAGCGCAACTATGATCTTGAAACAAATATTGAAAGGAAACCATAACAAATTCAAGAATAAACATCATTAGAAATGATAACGCTTTTTTGTCAGCTGAGACCCATATAATGTTACTTTTATTCGTTATTGATAAAAAGAACCCACATTCGTACAATCCTAATTTAGTCTCGGAGTTCCTTGAAGTAGTTGAGGTATCACCCGTAGACCTTGGATCGCTCCAAGTCACAGGTCTTGGGTTGGCTAAGTTACTATTCAAAAAGAGAATTAGATAGAAACAATGTACTATTCGGCTTAGGGTCAGATCTCCAATCGCCCGCTGAATTTCTAGTCAGTCCTAAGTTGAAGCCAACTCTCATTTTGCGTACTCTCATTGGCCAAAATCAGACTTGGCCTCAACTTAGCGCTGACTACAAGTTTAGCGGTCGATTGTAGAACAGACTTCCAAACATCGGTGTAGACATTCATCAGACTTTAAGACAAAATGGATATAGACTACAATTTAAGGATAAGGACAACAAAAAGAGATTTCTCGATGCTTTTACGGAAAAAGAATTTGGAACAAGAACTGAATTCGTTATTACAGATGACAAACGGAGGGTACCGCAAAAACCTACATCTACCACAACATTTACATGTGTAATAAGGGACATATCTACAGACGTAGAAACTAAAGAACTTTTAGAAACAATCAAAGAAAAATATCCTCAAATAACAAACTTTACACGCATACAGAACGAGAGAGGCCCCTTGCCATTGGTACGAGTGTTTACTAGAGATCCCAATCTGGTCAGTGGACTCATTACGAATGGTATTTATATAGGGCACTGTAGATACAGAGTTGAGGAATCGCGGAATTCCGGTAGACCCTTCCCATATCGAACATGTTTCACGTATCATACAAATAAAATTTGTTCTAAGACACCATATTGTTACAAATGCGGTAAAGATCATCCAAGTTATTCATGCAATCAGACTCCAAATAAGAATTTCTGTGCTACATGCAAGAAGTTGGGACACCGAACTGCAGCAGCTTCTTGTCCACTAAGACCTAATAAGAGCTTTATTACGATACCTGATAGAATATATAGAGCACCTCCTCCAACGAACAACCAAAAGAAATATGCGGAAACACTCAAACAAACAAATGATGCATCTTCAAAGCAGAACGATCCTCAAAATCGCTCTTCTACAAAAGATTCTAACATAACATAAAAGAAATTCAGCAAATAGTCAAAAAGGTGATTGAAGAACAAATGGAAATGATCTAGAAATGGATGCTGTCAGTACTCACATTAACTCTCACTTTGCCTGAGGAATCTAAAACGATAAATAAAATTAACTCAATTATTAAACCTCCAACTGAGGAATTTCTACAAAAGCATCTAAACATAATTAAATCTGTTGATGGACACATATTCATTGGAAATGAAGAATATGTTAAAAAACAAAAGACAAATGGTAGGGCTGAAGATTCGAACCAGGTAACAACTGATAATGGCCAATAATAATAACCATGCCAATCTCAACATTTGTTTCATAAATATAAATGGAATTAGAGAGAAGGTACAAGAAATTATACAGTTGGCATTAGATGAGAGTATCGATATATTTATTATTAATGAAACCAAATTAACACAAAATTTCAAAATTAAGACCCCAGGTTTCAACATATTTAGAAAAGATCGTTCTGACGCTACTGGAGGAGTGGCAATTTTAATTAACAACCAAATTCTTGCACAAGAAATACCTTTACCTATGCCATTACAAGACAAATTCACCACTCCCTTATTAATCTCTTTACAAATAAAGAAAGAGCCTCTGTATATAGCCACTTTATACTCTAGTCCAAATTCAGATATTTCAAACAGCCTACCATTATTAACACACCTACAAAAATACAAAAACTTAATTATAACGGCTGATATCAACTGTCAACATTCTTTAATGGGTGATGTAAAAACGGACACAAATGGTGGAAAATTATTTAGATTTTTGCTGCAATCTCCCTTGATTAATACAAATGTGGGACCTACCAGATTTCAAAATAATATTGAAACGGCTCCAGACAGAATTCTTTTATCACCAGCTATGACGAATATTCTGGTGTCAAAAAAGGTGGAAAAGAGCCTACCATCAGATCATGGTGAGATACATCTTCAATTCTACACTTAGACTATAAAAAACAGCACTGAATACAGTTATTACAATAATTATGCAAAAACTAAATGGCAGGAATTCCAACAAACAATTAAACAAGAAATAAACAAAATAAATTTATCCATTTCTAGTACAGATGATATCGAATCAGTTAATAATACCATAACATCTATGTTGCAAAATGCAGTTACAAGCTTGGTTCCGAAACAAAAAATTATTCCCTTCAAAGAAAGACTACCCAAGGACATCATAGACAAGATTAGGAATAAGAGACATCTTTGCAGACTCTTCCACAGGGCCCCAAATGAATTTGTTAAAAATCAAATAAATAACTTACAAAAAGAAATTAAATATTCCATTACGCAGTTTAGAAACCAGAAAAAAGAAACCTTCATTTCCAATTTATCTGAAAGCTATAAAGAGAATCCAAAGAAATTCTGGAAGATGCTATCAAGGCAAAGATCTGTAGGATCCGGACATTCACTTCCCAGCTCTCTTGATGGCAAACCGATCATATGTAATAAAGATTTTATAGACATTCTTTTCGCTAAAAACAAAAATAAAATTGAAACAGATCCACCACATCATAGCAAAAAATTTCAAAAAGAAATCTCGGAAACTGCTGATAGGATTGGATCTTTCATAAATCATTTTCAAGACATCACGGATCTTGACAGACAGAATAATCATATTGGAAACATTGAAATATTACTTGCTGACGTCACAACTGATGAAATCATCAAAATTCTGAAAAAGAAAAAGAACACCTCTCCAGGTCCTGACGGTATCCCGTATATAGCCCTTCAACGAAGTCCACCTGAGTTACATCACATTTTGACTTTATTATACAATGCATCTTTAAAAACAGGATACCTTCCACAATCATGGAAAAAGGCATATACAATTTATATACCAAAAATGGCAAAAGTCGATTTCAAACTGCTAATTATAGGCCTATTACCTTAACCAATACTCTAGCTAAAATATGTGAAACGGTGCTTTCTAAAAGGCTTAATAAATATATGGAAGAGGCAGACCTAATATCTAAATACCAGGCCGGTTTTAGAACCAACGTTTCAACTATAGATCAGCTTATGAGAATAGTGACTGATACTCAATTAGCCCTAAACAAAAGATGGAGAGCGGCGGCCATTTTTATGGACCTTACGTTAGCATTCGACACTGTCTGGCATGATGCCCTTCTCTATAAGTTGCACCTACTTAATCTTCCTACCTGCACAATAAGATGGATTTCTCAATTTTTAACAAATAGAACTACTAAGATCAGAGCTGGAGAAGACTTTTTAGAGAACATATCAATCCGAAGAGGGATACCGCAGGGGGCAGCATTGAGTCCAATACTCTACTCCATATACGTTAACGATACACCGATATCTCAAAATAACAACACAAAATTAGGACTTTTTGCCGACGACACGGCCTATTGGATTGTTGCCAGAACATCAAAATCCCTAATAAAGAATTTACAAAAACCTGCAAAGAAATTTTTGAACTGGTGCCGTGACTGGAAACTTGAACTCAATCCGAATAAAACACAATTTATAATCTTTTATCCATCTGGAAGGGGTACCAGCAGAGACAAAAACAATTTTATCTGCATAAATAAAGCAAAAATCAAACCGGGGTCTACAGCAAAGTACTTAGGAGTCACTCTAGACCAAAGATTAAATTTTAAAAAACACATTCTAGAAAGAAAAAAGAAAGGACTTCAAACATTTTCGGCTTTAAAATCCATTCTACTTTCGCACACTCCTTTTCGAATTAAAACTAGAATCTACCTCTCAATTTTAAGACCTATTCTCACCTACGGCCATGAATTGTTTAACTCAAATATAAAAGTGGAACACCTTGAAAAATATGAAAGATACTGGCTTCGAGTTTCTAAGAGACAATGGAAATCTGATAAAGAAGAACTTTATAGGGACATTACTTTTCCACACATTTTAGAATATATGGAATCTTGCAAAGAGAGATACAAAAGATCTATTGAAAACAAAAAGTTCGCTAATATCAACTTCCCAGATCATATATTGAATGTGATAGTTTTGCGTCATCAGATCACCTTACAGGAAATCTTAAACATCTAAATAGAATAAATATACAGGGAACAGAGAAGACAACGAAAAAACAACGAAAACCTAAAAAAGAACAACTCTCAAGAACAAAAATTCACGGAGTAAACGAGCCGGAAGCTGGATTATAAAAATTAATATTGGCTCTTGGAAATATTTAAATACAAACAATCTAATTCCTTTAACCTTAAACCTATATCCTCAGTAATTACCTTTAATATCAACTATAACTAGACATATGACTATAATATACGTACTGGACCAAATTAAATTTAATTTAAATTTTAGAAATAAATACTAAAGAACATCCTGTGTAATTTTATAATTTTAACAGGCCTCAATCAACTTATGAACTTAATCCTTAATGCACTTTGGTAGTTAAAAGCTTAAATTAGCTAACAGAACATACTTATGTGTTTGGTTTGACAGCTTTTGTTTGTGCGGGCCTTTTTGGTCCTGGTGCGGGGTCCGATTCTCTCTTTCTTTTGATCCTTAACATATTTACATTCTAAACAATTTCATTTATTTTCTAAGGACGAAAATGTCCTTAAATCGGCCAGAAGTCCGCCTTAGTGGCCCTGCGGGCCAAGGCAATATGTTTAGGCTAGAACTGGCCCTTAGCCGCACATAATATTTAATGTTTGTTGTCTGAGAAAAGACAAATTTATGAGTAATCAATTAAAGGTTATAAATGTTGCTACGCATGACAGATAAATTATCGGATTCTTAGAAAAATGTCTTGGCAAGAAATGCTATTGTGAAAACTCAAGACAGACAAAACAATCAATATTTACTATTGTTTCCGTAAAGGGACATAGAGAAACGTTGAGAGAGATGCGTCGTAGATCTTTTAGTGAAGATTTGACAGTAACATTGATGCTGATGGTGAACAGAGAAAAAGGATTTTAATTGGACATTGATCGAAATACGAAAGCTACTTCAACAACGTTTTCTTATTTTATTCTTTCTCTC
>JAGDQP010020500.1:0-33188 GCA_022664845.1 Lepisma saccharinum | reverse complement strand
GTTAAATTTAACTTCAAGCAAAGATCGAACAAATGTAGTGACTTAGTATTAGTATCCTACACTACACCACAAAAATTGTACCGGCGCCTTGTACTACTGGTTCATCACACAATATCCACTGCCAGATGGGAACTACACGGCGAGTGAGAGAGTTTCAAACATATCTGAACTTGCTACTAAGTATGTTTAGTGCAAGAAGGGTTTATGCCCATACTGAATATTTCTTTTTATTCCTGTTCCTAAAATCATCCCAAATGAAACTTGCACCAACGATAGATTGCATTTAACTATATAATATACTTTATTCCTAAAACAAATCGAAGATACCCTTTTTCAGATATTCAAGGTCAAAGTTTACATCATGTGACCTTGAAATGAAAAATACAATATTTTTCTGTAATATTACTTTTATAAAACTGTTTTCTTAGCTTCAAAACGAGCCCAAGATGAGTGTTCTATCTCAATTTGAAGCCAAGTTATAATTTTTTTGTTGTTGTTGACCTTGTACGCGTATTTTTCCCCGTTTCTTCTTATGTTGGCAACCCTGCTGTATTAACGTGTATATCACTGAAGGCTAATATTTTAAGTATGTATAATACAATGTGTCATCTACCATCCTATTAATTGGTCTGGTTGGTAGCTGTGATGAGTTTCTAGTACTCTAACTCAAATAAGTTTCATATTCCGCCCACAACTTCAGCTACTTCCGTACGAGCGAAAATAGTGCTTCACAACAAATGTCTTCTCACGAATACTCAAGGCCATTTTCGAATCACCGTCCACTATACCTGTTCTCTACGAGAACTAAAGTCACACTGGCACTTCACTGTTGTACTTCCTTAACAACACTGACGGCGTATAATGTTGGCAGGTTATGGTTTTATTCCTGGCCATACTGTAAATGCCAAGAGTTCCACTAATTCCTACCAGGGAGCAGTGTGTTACAAAACCGTTGTGCTATCTACCGTTAGTTTTGAGAACTCTTCAACACAGAATCTGAAAAAAATGTAGACACGCAGCCATCGTTTACATATAAATTTGCAACAAAGCGTCTGTGCTTGCACTTATGATGATTAACTTCATTAGGGGGATACGAAATACGTATATACTAAACTTACGAAGTGTCACTTGAACAAAATTGAACTTAATATTTGGTAAACAACAGTGCGAAACCTATGACATTACTTTTTATTTTCCAATATCTACCGTTTTGATAGAAATTAACTCCCCCAAAAACGTATTTTTACTTCTGTGTGTCGTTTGATTTATCGACGTATTCATTTTATTTAGTATTAAAGTATATGGATTTGGGGCTCCAACTAAATCACGTATCTCGAAAAACAAGTGGAATTCGATACCTGATAATATATATATATATATACTGTATATTTTTATTTTGATATCAGAAAGTGACCTGCGAAATCTGTCGGTCGAATTCTAATATACCCTGTACATCGAGTTTCTTATGCTGCTTGTGGAAATGTGAAAAAATTTTCAGGATGTAAAGGCGAAAATAAGAACGTTGTGATGTTTCAGTACTCTACACTATATCGCTCGCCAATTTGTTGTTATTAAAACGAGATACGGAATGAACAAAGTAAATTGGCAGTCGTATGATTAATTAAACTTGACATTCATTTCACATGTATTGAATCCATGACATTGTGTGGTTGTGTTTCAAAGCTTCAGTGTTGAGGGGACAGTTCAGCATTACTTTTCTCCTTTTCTTAATGTTCAGGGTAAGTGTGTTTATATTTTCCTGTTTCTGTTAACAGTAGTTTAAAGTAGGAAACAACGTGTTATTTAATCTTAGATGTAGCTTTTATTGTACGTTTACTGCGTAAGTTTCGATTTAATATCATTCATATCATGTCCTTCTATATTAACAGTGCTTGTTGAAAGTCACTGAATAGAAAGAGCATTTTAGGTATGGTTTTAAGAACCCTTATGTAATTTGGGAGTCACCAAATGTTCGTTCCGCACATCTTTCTGTTTATTCTTTTATTTATTTAATTGGCATTAATGCATAGTATAGGTATGTACGGCTAACGTCCCTCAGCGAGCACATCTTCGAGAAAGGGAGCGACGAGACTTCTTTTCTAGGTTCCATCTCACCATTCAATTCGAATGAACTAAGAAAATGCATTTCAGTTTACATTAATGGGCTGAACAGGCAGTTGTCACAAATCTAAAAGGTGACTTCCCTCCGCGAATACTCTTCTCGGTTAGGGTATGATGAGGTTAGCGGTCATTGCCTTAGTCTAAGTGCTATCCCGACATTCGTCTGGTGAAACTGAAACATTTGTCAAGATGGCCGGCAGCAGAACTTGAACTCGAGTGCCGATGGGAGGAAGCTTTGGGTTGTGTGAGAAAAATTATGAAAACCTGAGCCAGCCCCTCTGGTGGTGAAGTTTGAGGCGTGGTTGGAACTTCGGCTGGGGCATGGATGGATGTTTGTGAATTTTCAATGCATTGCAATCATATAATCGGCACAGGTCGAAGTCAGTAAATGGCCCAAACAAAAAGTTTGTCCAAAGCTCATCCTGAAAAACATGCCAAGTTGGACGTCATAAACGAGGTTCGAACCTGAGTCGTTTCCCGTGCTGTACCGTTTCGCTGCTAAACAACGGACACTAGTTCTTTCATCGATAAAATGTGGGGATAGAACTTTGAATATAGGTTAGTTAATTCCAATCTCTTATCATTCCATAAACATAGGTGTTTGAGAGACAAAGAAATAAATGTAAAAAAGGAAAAAGTTGGAGTATTGGGAAGGAGAGTGTAAAAAGGAATGTATTCACCAAGCTAGTGGACTTGGGAAAAAGTTTTCGTTGGTGACTTCTACAGAACAAAAATTGAAGGCTAGTTAAACAAGTGGTATTTGTTTATTAATGACAGTGCGTAATTCTTTCTTCTTTTTTTCTTCATTTTCGGGTGTAGTATAGTCTTCTTTCTATATTTAATGTTATTTGTACTTACAGGTTTCTTAATTTTGCGACGATGGTGCAGATATTCTTATGGAATTTGGTATTGCCGCTATGGTGCCACTACCGCCTAACACAGTCAGTTCTATCTTCATTTAAACTATTGTTATTTTCTATGGTTCTTTGGTTTCATAGTGAAAATTTAAACACTTACTTTGCTTGGAGTATACACATCAGATATGTGGGTACACTTCAGCTTCTTTGGTTGATCTGAACTACACATTTATGAGATGAAAATATTCGATAACATTATACAAATAAGAAAGATGAATTAGATGGTGTCTTCTGAAAGCATACTTCGGTATGGTTACAAGTAGGATTTTATCTTTACTGCAAATAGCCCTTGAAGAGCATTTCCTGGTGTTGTAATTGAAAACAGCTTCTTTGTTGGAATTGAAGATCTTGGTAAGCTGAAGTACCATATTTAACTTCATGAATTGTGTTTAACACTAGTTGAAATGAAAAAGAAGAGGAAAAAAGGTCGTTCAGTCAGAGCGAAAATGAATGCCTTAAGTGCAATTGTTCGATACACAAAATTCAAGTAGCTCCATTAAGAAGAAACCATATTGAGATATATATCTATGTGGAAACACTACTACCTGAACCAACTTGGATGCTAAGCTCGAATATAGTTCTTGTACAAACACAATTGTTTAGAATTGTCTCCTTTCAAGTTTACTGTAATCTATTACCCCTAATAGGGCGATAAGGAGAATGTCTACTTTTTCTTCTCACAATAAGTCCTGCGATGCAGACTCCAAAATCATACAGTGCGTCCAGCTGAAGGGTAATAAGAGCTGGAAACACGTCATTTAGTCCAGCAAATTATCTTGGAATTCTTGATTCAATCTGAGAAGATCAATTTAGCTTAACGTTACTTGTAACGACCTCTTTATTGCGGTGAAACATGAAGGTCTGGATGATATGGCCGTGGAAATGTTATTGAGGCTGTCCACTGTTATACTGGTGTAGCTGGATTTGTGAGAAGTTAACATGGGAAACGATACAATCTCGTTAGCCATTGAGGTGTGTGTTTCGTCATGTAGTGCAAAACTTTATTGTTAATATATCTTTCAGCTGTTATAGTTTTACATGTGCAGATTTTTTCATTTTAATAGTTCTCTGATAATTTATCGTAAAAACTTTACGTATAGAGAAGCTTTTAAACTCATACAAAATTTGAAACTTGCCGTTGGCGTATGAAATTGATACAAGATTCTTATGACCAAGCGAGGTGGCTGAGAACAAGCGTCCGTATTTCCTGCAGTTATATCAGTATGTCTTGCATTAGAGTCAGAATTTAATTTCATTTCTGGGCTTTAGGCAACTTTTGGCCCAGGCCGAATGGATAATTGTGGGAGAATTGGTGGAATGAAAGTGGGAGGAAACGAGAGAACCCCGAGAAAACCCGTCCACGCGGTGTTTGTCCACCACAATGCCTACATGGCACGAGACGGGATCGAACCGGGAACCTCATACACCAGAGTACCACTGAGCCACCGCGGTCCGTAGGATTAGAGTCAGAGTCTTTCCTATTTTCCTAGGAACAGTATAATCAAGATAACATTATATTGACTGAAAACAACACTGTTCCGAAGCGTATAGAAGTAAAGCAATAAAGCCTGAGCGCAGTATTGGGAAGGAGAGTGTTACCCTTCCTTGAAACAACAACGAATCTATGTGGTCTACTGAACTCTCAGTGAGTGTTCAAGAAGTAACAGATCTCATACTGTGTAGGGTAGCTTAGCGGAAACGCGCTTTCCATGTAGTCGGAAAGTATCGTGTTCGAACTCCAGGCTAGACCATCCTAAAAGATGTTTTCCCTCAGCCACACCAGGCAAAAGCCGGGACACTATTTCCATTTTTCATATCGAGGACAGATGGACAATGAGTAGAAACTCGGCGATCTAAAAAGTTTTAATATAATCATCGCTTGTATATGAGACGGGTTTACCATGGATATCAATGCTTCCCAGAAATATAAATTAAATTTAAAAATAAAGGTCTTTCGTATTATCAAAATTGATTTTTCGGTGATGGAAATGAAACTAAATGTATGAATGTTAGTATTTCTGAGGCGTAGCTAGTTAATGTGTAGGCTACTCTAATGACTGCGTTGTGTTCAATTAAAGACTAAACTTTTACTATAAAATCTTTGTAACTATTGAATCCCTTCAGAGTAGTCTCTCCTCTTCTGGCGGCACACCTCTTCCAACGTTTCATCTTATTTTTTTTCAAACGTTTCCTGGAACCCGTTTCCCGAGATAGCGAGCAGGTTTCATGTTGTGTATTCCTGACTCATCTATATATTGCTTTAGAACTACCTCCATTCATGTTACATTTTTTTACATGGCGACGACACCATCATGTTCTTATCTGGATTATTCTAGCTGATCTTCGCAAAACAGAAACGATATCAGAATAAACGTTGTTGATATTTTCGCAGAGCAATATGCTTGCATCTTCAGGCAATTGAAGGTGGGAAAATTACAAACAAATCCGTGGATTCTTGTTACAGAAATTTCAGGTTTAAAAGGGATGTTACCACACACCTAACAGGCGTAAAAATGCGAGGTTAAACCATCGATTGGTGCAGGTAGAAAGTGCGTGTCAGAATTCGAGACCACTAGAACCATGACGTAACTAACCACGAATTGTGGATCAAAAGTCAGTGAAGTTGAAGAAACTTTTTAATTTTTATTTATTGGTTAATTTTATTTCCATTTCTCTTCGTCATTCTCTCTTTCTCTGCCTGGTACACACCGCTACCCAAGTTCTTAGAGGTATAAAAGAGCAAGGATCAGGACTCACTGTTAATAAAGATGGCTTGTTAGTGTATGTGAAATTTCTGTGACAAGGATTCACGTATTTACTTCCAACTTTCCCCACCCTTCTCACCTTCAATTTGCCTGAAGATGTACGCATATTGCTTTGCGAAAATATTAGCAATATTCAGGTTAACTTAGGGCAAGGAGAATAATGTCTGCACACGCAGCACAAGAAAGTGCTATTCACAGTGCATACTTTCTTGACACTAAAACGTGTGAACCACTCGTGACACTGGGTTTGGCTCATATAGCGTGGATTTGAAGTAAAATTTTACACAGTCACATTCAAGATCTTTTGTTACAGATCCAACGGACGGTACCTACACGCTTTCACCCTGGCAGCAATAACTGGATAGTTAATGTTGATAGCTTGCCGGAGCAGGAACGCTGTGTTGCCAAAACCCACCGTCACTAGCTGGATCGGCGCTCCACGTACCATCCGGTATCCTTTTTAGAAAGTCTTCAATTGAACACCTCGTAAATGTAGTACTTTAGAAAAAGTATTAGTTCATAATGTGTCGTTATACCTATCTCTCTGTCTTTGATTTTGAAAGCTATGGCATGATTCAATTTCTGAATGATTTGACGAAGGAAAGCGGTAGACGAAGGGAGCTTGATCTACCAGAAACGATGGCCCTAGAGCCGCCTCAAAAGTGGAAACATACCGATGTTGCTCACATGATGACTGAGGTAAGTGCATTGCTGTTGAGAGCTGCAATCCCGATTAATCATACATGACACGGTAACAGTAAAATAGAAGGCGGCAAGTAGAACAGTCCAGTAGTGTTGTTTAAAAAAAATCTAAATTCAATTCTTGTAACAGAACAACAACAAGAGTGGCATATCACTAAAATATTACAGACGGTAATTCATAAATATTGATATAGTTTAATTTTTTACCGTCCCAGCGTTCACAAACATATATATCGAGAATGCTGTATATGATTTAATGTATGGGCCGTAGTGGTTCAGTGGTAGAGCGCTTACCTCTGGTTTGTGTGCCTCCATTTTTCCTTATGACCAGAAGAGTATGGTTCTTCAAATTCACATTTGGAACCCTGAAGTGGTGCAGATAGCGCTAATCTCAGCTGACCTGCCACCGTGGATTCCGAAGCCCTTCGTCAAGCAGTGGAAGAAAATCCTCCATGAATATCGGGGGAACTTTGTACTTCACGATCCAGTGATGTTGATCAGGTCAACGCACTTTAGAAAGAAAACAGGAGCTTTTGAGTTGTATCACACGAATTTACCCCGTCCAACTCAGAGACGAGTAGATCTCTGTACGAATTAACGCCAGAAAAATTCCAGGAACTGGTGTCTCACCCAGTATGTAGCCTGGACCTTGCACTCAGTGACTACCATTTTAACCAGTCCATAGTTCACTTCCTGGGCAACCAAGATGAAGTTGAAGCCCAGGTCCACGTGCTCTTCGCCTTAAAAGTTCATGGAGTTGTATGGTTCAGGAATTGTCAGTATGACCAAACGTTGGGTGAAAAGAATCGAACTTATAATGAACTTTATTTCGAGGATTGATGGTAGCCAGTTTTTGTAAACACTTACCAAAATAAATACTCCTTACTGTATCAATATTTTTGGTTACCCCTCTGTATATATTACCACCTTTCTATGTGTGTGAAGTGCCTGTACTGTTGTCTAGATCTCCTATAATATAAGTAACAGGGTAATCGTAGTATGTGGGACAAACTTCACTGACGAATTTCTGACACCAAAACAATGAGAAAAGTCTAATAAACATGGATGCGATTCCGCTTCGTTTTCGAGATGTAAAATTTCCAACTTGTAGCCCAAAATTCACTTATGTCAATGGTAAATACAACGAATATACCGCCATTAATCAGGAACGATGTATTAAATTAAAATTTAGTTTTCGGAAGGTGATTTTCAACAATTGGTGAATATTGGGAATTAAAAAAAATGATCTCATTGTGTTGTCAGTGTTGCTAACCTGGTATAACGTTTTTTTTCTTCAAATAGCATTACGTCATTGTTTTGGTGTCAGGAATTTGTCAGTGAAGTTTTCCCTCATTAACATACACCCTGTATTCTGATATGGATGCATGTATCCATTCCGGCTTACAAGGGATCCACAACGGTAGTCATGAACTATTCTCTCTATCGATTCGAACCCCGTAAACAACTTTATGATTCCACCTTTTACCGTTGCCTTAAGGAGGACTCTACCCAATCCTTTCTCAACAAGAGCGACGCCTAACTCCAACCGTGCGGCCCCTACGAGGGGCTGTCGCAATCCTTTTATTTCTATTATCTATCCCAATAATCCCAGGACTCTTAAATTTTACCTATTTCCCAAATTTTACCTGCCAACCCTGGCAGACCCACTATTTTCAGTATTGACTCGTCTACTGAAAGAATCTCTCCCTTCCTACACCAAAGATACAAATCACTTCCTCCCATAATACATTCAATCTTCGACCCGCTCGCACCAGACATTATCTGAGTTTCGGTTGATGTGATGTCAGTGTATACATTGTCCACACCTCTCAAACCCCACTCCTGAATTCACTTTAATGGTGACATACATCCACGGGTAAGAATCACTGGAAACATTCCAGCAGGACCTTAACTGCATCTTTCCCATCAAATTCACTTGGTCATTTTTCAGGGAACACATAACTTTCCTGGAGGTGGATGTCTGGCTCAAGAACAATCGACTTGAGACCGGGGTAACCTACCCAGAGCGTGCAATATATCTATTTCAATAACTCTCATCCATACCTTACAGTCGTGCTGTCCGGGGCACCCGCATCTGCTTCTGAGGACCTAATTGAAAATTATTTCAGTACACTATGCTCAGATCTCACCGACCGTGGCTATCCCAGTCACCTTATCCGTAAACCATTGGACCTTGCCAAGAATCATCAAAACTTCAACCGACCTTCCCGCGAAGCCCCCTTTCGCTCCTAATTTTCTCACTCAGTACCATCCTAGACTACTGATCCTCCAAATGAACTCCTCATTAATCCCCCTCTCCCAAAACCTGGCAAGTGCAATAAACCCCACTGCAGAGCCTATCCCAGTCTGACCTTCGAGCATCACGTCAATCAGAAAACGTACTCTTTTTGACATTCCGGCACCTACATCTTCTCCAACCTTATCTATTTCTTACGCTGTAACTTATACGTAACTTACGCCTCCTTCGTTACGAGAAACCCAAATACCTCTATCCACAAACACCCATCGTTACTACTTCAAATCACAACTACCTCATCTTCCCATACCAGAACACACTTCACATCACGGTCACACCTTTGACGATGCTTTCCGTGGCAGTAGCCTGATAATTCTCAATCCTGATTCACCTGCTACAAAAGGATGAGAACAGACGTACCTCTCTATCCTGTGTGCAAACCGTGAACCCGGCCGTGACTGCATGTAATTCCCTGTAGTTTTGTTCTTCCTTCTCCCTCCTCCTCCTCTTGTTCCTTTTCTTTTTTCTTCCTTTCCGGTGCTTCATCTTCCTTCGACGCATCCATTTAAGGTTTAATTATTTGTATTCTTATTTCATCTTTAATTATTACTTTTTATTTCCCCTCTGATTCTTTACCCTCTTGTTCCTTTATGAAGTCTCACACAGTTATACCCTCCCGCCACTTGCTTCACCATTTTTTGTTTTCAATCCCCTTCAGTAACTTTCCTGCCTCCATGACATGGTTGCTCAGTTGCCTGCTTTTAGTCGGCAACATGCCCCCTCCTTAACATCACTCCTTTCTGTCTGTCTCCAATCCTATTATTTAAACACGCCTTTCGCGAAACGTTGCCATATTTGAGAGAAAGAGAGAGAGAGACAAACAAAGAAACAAAAGTCCCCGTTCGCCTGTCTGTGTGTATGTAAGTAACATTTTTCTTCCTTTTTTCATCATTTATATAAATGGCAACTTCACTCTACATTCCAAGGAAACCTGTCAAACCTCGAACGTCATATACATCCATTTTTATTTTTTTTTATTTTTTAAGATAGCTTTCATCCTTCCTAATGAAAGTTTGCGGACCACAGTTTGTGATATTGGACTAGGATATGGTTATGTGAGCTTCCGCCTGTCTGACCACCTCCATAGTATCGGTTCTGGATTTATAGAGCTCACATGTGTCGCTGATTTAATTCTCTCAAAGTTAATGATGAATGCAAACGCATTTGAAATATCTTTAGCAACGCAGCTAATTTATTTTGTTGTAGCATATTGTCATCAAATGCCCTCATATTCATTAAAAAAAAACGGTCAATGGAATTTTTTCCAAGTTTGAAAGTTGGAATCACAATCTGACAACACCGAACTATTCTGTCGTCTCATAAATAATGTCGTTTTTTAGCACAATAAGGAAAAGATACATACCGGAACACAATATTCATTCATCATCATAATCACATCCTGATTCTACAATTCAGCCATCTGTCAATCAGTTTTTGAATACTGCACTTGAAGAAAACTCGGTAAAAAAAACTCGCTTACCCTTCGCCACACGTCCTTCAAGTTTCGCAGTGTTTTCCCGTCAAGATGGTTTTAGAGATTGCGGAACAGACCGAAATCTGTAGTCACAAGGTCCGGGGAATAAGGGGAGTTGAATAATTTTCTCCCATCCAAATCCAATAATTTTCCACAGGTTATCCGTGGACCAGCACACCCTTACGATTGAGCAGTGTAGGACGTCTATACAGCAATGTAGCTGATTGACTTCTATGATCGCTGAATTTCCCTGATGGACATAATATGTCGTATGCATTCTTCAGGTACTGTCATGTTCAGGCACGTTCCATTGCCACAGAACATGCTGCAGACCGATTTCGCTTCGTGCTCGGATACACAATGAACTGTCCTATACAGCGCTAGTCCCGCGGCCCTCGTGTAGTTTCTAATTCGCCCGGCGCATGGTGTTATTTACACGACCATGCTAAAAATGGCATTACTTATGAAGTGATCCAATAATATATATGGAAAGCATAACATAAGGAAATTCATTTTAAATCGATATCTAATATTGTTGCTGTATTGTCATGTTGTACAACTTCTCGGCCATTCGGCCATTTTCTATGAATTAAGAGTACATAGGCTTCTTGATAATCGACTGCAGACAATATTATTTGAATAATCATGTTTATGGTAAGTAGAACAATAAGGGTGTATCAGAAAGTTCCCGGACCAGCTATGTAGCTCTGTAGGTGGCAGCACAGGGTTGCGCTCGCAGCAGTGTCACTTGGCGCACTGCCTTATCAATATCGCATGTTACTCTCACTGCGAGCGCAACCCTGTGTTGCCATTTCCGCGCTACAGAGCTAGTTCGGCAATTTTTTGATATAGTCTTGTATTTTATTTTAATATCTGATGACGTCTTTGTTATAATTTTTCACAGATGGTAATTAGCAATAACTTGTTTCTGGAATGGGCAGTTTTACAAAGAGAGATAACGGATGAAGTAGCAAATATACGTGAAAGTCTCACTGCTGCAAGGAAAGAACTAGGAGAATATCCTCTGAGTCGAAATGATCTAGAAGTCTGGACAAATATCGTAAGAAATCATATGCAAGTAGTGAAACTTTTGAACGAGAAAATTTGCCAATATAACATTGTGGCACCACCAATAAAGAAACCAACACTTCCATTCAATTTAAGAAAAGAAGCTGATACAATTCTGAAAACAGGAAAAAGTCTAACAGGCCTGCAGGAGGCTGATTATGGCCGAACAATAACTGTTCAACCTCCGACGGCCCCGAAAGTTGCTATTGGATATAAAAAATCTGAGCCAGGGAAAGGTTTGACAGGCTTGGCAGAGACTCTATTTAATAGAGCAAAGCTGGCAAATTTGCTTGGAATGTTTTCTAGTGGCCGAAACAAGTAAATTCTTATTTGTTCACATGAACTGTTAAATATGATATAGCTTTCTTTCGTAAAATATTCTCTCTCCCTTTTCGTAACAACATTTGGTGTAGTTATAAAAAAAATTACTTAGTAAGTTAAGTGAGTCATAACTTCAGTAATGTTATGTATTATGCTGTCAGTAGGAAATAAAAGGCTCCCTTCCTGAATATTAGTATTTTATTTTGTATTGAATGCATAAGTGCAGTTCAGTATAATGATCTATATTAGAAGCTGAGTGGAAAAGTGTTACTATTTCCAAAAGTGCGAAAAATAAACTAACAGTTTAATTCTTTAGATCTTATTATTATTTTTTTTATTTTTTGTATTTTACTTTAAAATGCTTTGACCTAGCTCGTAGCTAGTAATATTATAATTGGCTGTAAACAGCTGTGTTTTTCGTTTTCCTGGAAACTGCGATAAATGGAATGTTATACATTTTTCCACTTAGCTTTTTACTTACTTATCGTTCACGAAATCTAGGGTAAATCAAATACTGGACTTAGTCTTCAAATTTCACTTTCTAGGAGTTTACTTCAATTTAAGACTTAAGTTCGTGCAACTTGCATATTTTCCTTCAAAGGGAGAGAAGCTGTCATAATTCTAGTTTAAGTGTCCAGTCTAACATTCGCTTGGTGGGGCTCAAAAAAATAAGAAAGTTCAATTAGGATGACTGGCCTCTGGTGTCTAACTTAGAAGGCCTTTCTTTTCACATATGTAGTACGGGTCAGCTCAACCTGATTAGCTCACTTGTTTGTAGCACAACTCAACACTGATCAGTCTTATCCCAGTTCACACAGAACGAATAGTTCTAAGATTTTATCACTAAAGGTGCCAATGATAAATCCTTAAACCATATTTTCGCACATCAGATTCCACACCCGTGTTCGAATCAGCATTCAACAATTGCTGCAAAATGTTTATGCAATCCATATCCATTACAATTTGATGTTTCATTTTGATAGCAACAGAACATAATCAGAATGCTCAGCTAGCATCCTTAAGCTCGGTTTCGTCTGCATATCAAATCCGGTCCAAGTGTGCGTGACTCTCCACATCTGTGTTTATACTGTTTCCAGAGTAGTCGCGAATCAATACAAATCAGAGTATCTGTGTGGAAAAAAAGTACTCGATACTAAAGCAAGGACTCTACTGCACAGTCATCACGTCCGGTACTGGACTTTTATCATTAGTCAGATCAACCCAATTTAATCACATCCTCAATGTTTCGTACTGAAATGCTTCATGGGCTTAATTTCTTTTTAGGGCCAGAATAACTAGCTAATGCGGGACCTTATATTCCCGCTTTGTCCGTCTGTCCGTGTCAAAAATATATCTTGAGCCCATATGTTGTCTCGTATAACAGTTATGTTATAGTAGGTTGCATAATATCGCAGAAAGTCAGTGCTCTAATTAAATAAAGTACAGTGAAATTCGAATTAGCGGGGTTATACCGACTTTTAATGAAAATGAGTTATGATCTAGTACATTTACTGTTCTAAACCTTTTCGGATAATCTGAATTTTTCAGAATCCGAACAGGACTCAGCCCCAATTGGTTCGGAATTTCAGGGATCCGAAGAGAACTCAGCCCCAATTAGTTCGGAATCTCCGGAATGCGAACAGGACTCAGACCCAATTAGTTTGGAATTTCCGGAATCCAAGCAAGATTCAGCCCCACTTAGTTCGGATTTCCTGGGTTATATTGCACCAGAACATAACCTGAGTTAATTGTTAATAGTTTTAGGTTCCTATCAAAGAGACCTTCGAGATCTTAGCGTTTCTTAGTAGAATCACGTACAGGTTTCTAAGCCCTTTAAGTTTAAGAAATGACTTGCCTCGGCGAGCATGTCCGGAGAACGGTAGGGCCACCAGAGCTACCGTACCATCCAGGCATTCGCTGATGAAAAAGGAAGAAGCGCAGGATGGTCTGTATTAGGACTCAAACTAGCATGGCTCTGCTGTACTCTTGTTGGACCTTGAATACGTAATTGATGTACGGCAAACTGCAGGCTGTAGTGTAATAGACTGATGAGCATTTTTATAGTACTACCTTGGTCCTTTCGTTGTAGTACCACAATCGTCCAACGGCCTCCGCTACGAGAAGCTACTTTCTATCCAGGTGTCTATCCATATTACATTATGGGACGATCTGAGAGAAAGAGAAATAGAAAAAATTACTTCACTCTCGAAACTACTTTTTGCACATACATGTACGATGTCAATTTTACTACAAGTTTTTTCTAACTGTGGCAGGTATCTTCACTACAGTAACCTGTGTTGGAAATGGGGGAGAACACAGGGAATTACCGTAAGTGAAGATGGTAAATGTTTGTCTAGGGGATACATGGGGAATCGCAAGCTCTTGAGATTGAATACAGCAAACAACCATTGTTTATGCTTCCGTGAGGCAGCTGAGACCATTTGTCACCAATTCTCGAAATTATTTGAAAGCTTAAAAGACCCAGAAATATAGCAAACCTATGACTCCACGTGGAGCAGACGAAAAAGTAACAATTCAAGAATGATTAGCCGTCGTTGATTGGAAACTTCTATCCCATTAACACATTCGTACGGAGAGGTGAAAGAACTTACAACCCTGTCTCGTTCTCTCGAAAAGTATGCGAAATGCTCTCTTACCTCATACCCCAAACATACACGTCTGCAGGAAAGTGTTAAGAAATCTTCCCCTTCTTACTTCTTGGAGCGAATACGGAAGAAATTGAAGATTATAACAATGATTTTTTTAGTCACTTCTAGCAGTGCAGAAATAAAGTTAATAGTGTACAGTTCGTTAAGGATGAACATAACTTGCCGGAAATTAAACATTACCATATTTTTTCTTTTTAATCCGCAGTTCCCATGTGAATAAATTTCCGCATTCCTCTTATCATCTATTTTTGCAATATGCAGATCCCATAGGGAGAAAAAGTTCCGCGGTTTTTTTTCCAATCCTCAATTTCCATACGAAAAAAGAAATATACGTTTTCAGAGTAAAAATTTCTATTTTTACCACTGGAACAGTATAATAACCTTTTTCTTCTTCTTCTTTCGAAAAGTTGTCTCTCATATGGCAGGTTTGTACCAGATTTCCCTAGCGGTGACTAGGAACTTTGCTGTAAACGTAAGGTAAACCTCAACGCCATTTGCCGTGGCAACTTCTTTCTACACTTTTCTGTTTACTTTTTTTTTTTTTTTTTTGGGAGCGAGTTGCAAATTTAACATGCCATTGTGCCCATGTCACTTCATTGTGATTATAACGATATTATATCTAAATTCTTCACGTTTCTTGGTTCTCTAACTCACCAAACTCTAGTTTGGCATATATGAAGTATGCTCGCAATTACTTGAGCAGCAGACTCACATCACCACGAACTGACAGAGCTAATGTAATGCAGTTGGATATGCGTGTTTTAGAGGACAAGGTGATTATGATTATTGGTACCTCAGAGAGCCAGTTCTATCCAGGCCCGGACATAGAGACCCAGGGCCCCAAGGCACTTAAAAGAAGCGGAGTCCTCTTTCTGGTTAAAACGCTATCCCCTGTGCTATGCACACGCGCCGTGAACGGCGCATGAGGGATGTGGAGGTAGCGCTCCTCTCGACCTACGGCACGAAATGAGGTGGGGTGGTCAGTCCCACGCTCGACCGCCTTTACCTTCCAAGGTGACTAAATGGTATAACGCTTACCTCTGGTGCGAAGATTCGTTGGTTCGATCCCTGCTCATGCCATGTGGGTTCTGTGGTGGACAAACACCATGCGCGTGGGTTTTCTCGGTGTACTCCCGTTTCCTCCCACTTCCTTCATTCCAGTTCATGTCATCATCATCCAACCAGCCTGAGACAAAGTTGTCTAAAGACCTTAAAAATTAAATTCAAATTCCCACGGTGTCCAGAAATACCAAGGACATTCTAGTACTCACAATCAGTAATTTAGGAAAAAAACTTACTTTTATTTTTTTAACGTAATTTAACTTTAAAAAATAGACAAGCAGACTTAGAAATGAAATAAATAAGCGCCAACTATATATATATATTTTAGTTAGAAATGAAATACATATATTATTTTCCGCATCTTGCTCCCTCAATGTGTACGATTTTGGGCCCTGGCCGGGACCCTTAGGCAGCAGTTTAGTTTGTCTAGACAGAAGTTCACCGTTGGTTGTATCCGCTATTAGTTGGGTGTTCCTAATGCTAGTTGGGTACGTATATATGGAACTAAGAGAAGGAATAAAGTTCAGCTAAACAGTAAAGACTCCATTCATTCTGGACTTCTGTTTACACAGGTACAAATTCTTTTGCTCGACAGTTGGCTTTGGCCTTGTGGTGTGTGTGAACTGAAGGTTACACAACACACAGACACAGTGTGTCTTTTGTACGGTTAAAAACCAACGGGACTTGGTTGATTGATTGAATTGATATTAACGTTCTAAATGAGTTGCTGAGATTATAAGGACATGACCTACAGTTTGTAGTAAAATGGGCTCCGAATAACTACGTTCAAATCACCCCAGCGGGAATTGAACCTGTGACCACGCGCACGGAAAAGATCGCGCCAACCTCGGCCCCTCCGAGGTCAACAGGATTTGGTGTCGTCGTAGCCACAGTGACTAAAGACAATTGTAAGTTATTTCAGCTTGTAACACCTGTTTAGTCTAAACAAGTGAACATATCATAAACTAAACTAAAAGAGCATCTATTGAATGCAAAAAGAAAACACTAGACAGAATTTTTGAAACTTTTATTTATTTATTTAACAAATTGCAAATACAATTCAGAGGCCATTTTTACATTGGAGACAACGTAAAGAAGGATTTGGGAAGGAATCGGCCCTGGCCTTTCTCAAGGTACCATCCCAACATTTGCTTGGTGTGACCGAGGGAAACCAAGGAAAACCTCATTCACAATAGACGCTCACTGGGCACGAACCCAGAACCTTCCGATGCGAAGCCTACCCTCTACCAGCGGAACTACCACTGCTCAGCAAAACACACTACAAACGGTAATTCTTCGGATATTGAAATGAACGGAAATTGGTAACGAATAGTCTATCTTTGAAATTGAAAAAAAAAAAAAAAACTGGGAGCTTTTGTCTGTAGAAAGTTACCTTATATATGAAGCTCTACCGTGCCGTCTTGTTGATCATCAATCAACATTTTATTTCTTCCAGAAATAGCTTTAGATAGGTAAGTTACAGTTCGGTGTACAGTTTATTACCGACAATACATTGTACACAATTTATCCGTGCTACACGTACTGGTCTGATGAAGCACCGTATTATCTACTAAAGACGATGTCTTTTACGATGAGCTGTTTCACTGATGAAATTCGAAACAATAAAAATAATAGCTTGCTGTAGCACACATCGTTTTTTAACTTCTCACCGCTGTGACGTCACTTTAACGTCTCTGATACCAGATGTCGCTGTCGTCTACAGTCGTGTCGTGGTTGGTAGACAGCTTATAAGTCCTAAAGAATCCTCAGAAGTAGGTGCTGCCATCTGTTGGTGTCCCAGTTAACTACATGCTACCACACTGCTGTAGAACGTGTTGAGGATACAGGTAAGGATAAAAGACTGTGCAAATCTAACCGTTTTCGATTGACAACTTGGTGTGTTGGATAGAGTGGTGAATTGCTGGTCAGGAGACCCGTGTTAGATTCCCGGAAAGGTTACATTTTTTACCTTAAAGATTTGTTTTTCTTTGTACAATTGCTTCCTTTGATTCCTTTTACATTTTACAAGTTACATTAGGTTAGATATATAATAATAACAGATCACAGTCATATTCAATCCACTACTGGATGAGGCCTCTCCCCGGAGGAAGGAGATTGGTCTGCTGCTTCCACGCTGACCAGACGGGTTGGGAGAGGAGAATCCAAGCTGAAACTGATCGCCACTATATTTTATTCATAGCAGCTCCACAATTGCATCACGATGCTGGGTGGGCACCGTTCCAGACTTACACGCCTTTAAAAAAAAACCTTGGCAGCGCATATACGTATTTTGGAATCCACTGTCATAGGTTAGATATCAAAAGATGACATTACACAACGTTTTCCAATCTTCTATCTCCTCATACAGTACGTAGTTTAACAGGAAGCTAACAGATGGCAGTATCTACTTCTGAGGATTCTTATGTTCTGCGAGCAGCGGTGCAGGTAAATCCAATGCAAACTGTTGAAGAACTGGACCGCGAACTCCATGTCACCCATTCGACTGTTCATCGTCATCTGCAGGATCTTCGGTACGTGTCGAAACGGAAAATGGGTACCCCATGCGTTAACGCCTCAACAGAAGCACCAGTGAGTTGACATCTGCAGTTCACTGCTCACCCGTCACAGACGTGAGTCATTTCTGGACAGAATGGTGACAGGGGATGACAAGTGGGCCCTCTACCATAACATTACACGCAAACGGCAGTGGATACCTAAAGGGGGATCGCAGGAACTGTGCCAAAACAGGACCTTCACCCCTGCAAAGTGATGTTGGGTGTTCGGTGAGATAATCCATTTTGAGCTCTTGCCACGTAACCAGACCATCAATGTTGATGTCTACTGTCAGCAGCTTGAATGCTTACGAACTGCATTGGAGAAACGTCTTGCTCTGGTTAATTGCAAGGGTGTGCTCATCAACGGTGATAACGTGCGCCCACACTCGGCAAGAAGTACCTGTGCTAACATCGAGGAATATGGCTGGGAGAAACTCTCCCACCTGGCGTTTTCCCCAGATCTTGCACCAACAGACTACTATCTTTTTGCAGCCTGCAAAATCACTTCGCGGGAAAACATTGCAAAATGAGGAAGACATGCAACGAAGTGACCCAGTTCTTTGCCTTCAAAACCGATGACTTCTTTCAGCGGGGGATTCAGCAACTGGTTGACAGGTGGCAGAATGTTGTGGAGTACGATGGAGACTATTTTCCTGACTGACGGTAGTGTTCCAGGTAAGTTATCGTTCTTTTCCTCACGGTGCAAAATACGACATTACTTATGGGATAAGCTAATATTTCAGCTAATCAACCTTTATTTACTTGATATTTTTCACTGTGTTTTAGCCTGCAATGTACGCAAATGACATCCATTAACCCAGCATTTTTTTATATTTTTCAATAGGAATTTTTAGAAATGTCAGTTTGTGTCTATTTGTACACGGTAAGGCATAAGTCTGAATACACTTGTCGTGTTGAAACCGCTGAGGAAATCTGAATCATTCTTTGGGTAATTACAATAGATGAACGCCATAGCCACCATCTTGTATTCAACTCAAGAACTTCAAATAGAAAGGGGTCATGTGACATCGTTTTAACTAGTTTGTTCACAGAAATTCAAATTTGAAGAGATGTGTGATCTATGTACCTTCAAACCCTGGCGTGGTTATGTGTATATATTTTTTTTAAAGGAAAAACAACTTTTTACTTTTATTATGTATTATACGCACTTGGCAATTTAATAAAACAAGTGATCATTGGTTAGGTGTTTTTTTATTGCACACGCATGTGTTAGAAGCTGAGTTAACGGCAGTATTACAGTGGCTACCGCCTAGTCACTAGATGATGCGTTTTTCCTCTGTGTACTAGAGTCTGTGGATCACGATTTCTTCAACCACGAGAAAGAAAAAGTCTTGATCCACAGATTCAACGAAAATGAAGAAAGTTGAAAATGTCCTTAACATTTTGACAACTTGACTACACCCTGCAACCCTTGTAAAAATGGAAAATCAGTTATTTCTCTTGTACTATCACTTAAAATTTCTGAGTGTAAGTTGTTAGGTTTTTCTGGAGAGTTTCAACTTCGTTCCTTTTCCTTGAAAATGCCTTTGTGGGGGTAGACAGAGGTAAAACACCCCATTCAGTGTCACACTACATTTTCGGAAAAACACCTGGTCAAAGCTGTGTAATATTTTATATAGGAAGTTTCTTTCTGATGTTCATTGAGCACCGTGTCGACTCTGTAGTGACACCGAGAAGTGTCGGAACCAGTTGAACAAATATGTTGTGCGAGAATATACACAGTTTGAATTTTTTCCGACTGGCAACTTTTTTTTTTTTTTATTTATTTTATTTACACGGTGTATTTTTACAACATTGTCTGAATGATGATATATTTCGTTTGTTAATATCTTAAAAATTTTCCAATGTGGAGGGCTATATTTTAGCGCAAGAACGGTGTTTCAATATGTATAAGTTTAAAAGCTATGTGCTGTGAAAGAGCTGGTTGCGTTACTTTTATTATTAGTTAAAATAACGGCCTTGACATCCTTTAGGAACATTAAATTCTTTGGTGAGGATGGAGGGTAGAATGCTCTTCAGTAATTCGTGCATTAAGCTTTTATTTCTCCACGCAACTTCGGCGGCTTTACCGTGATTCTTGCGGTTGGTGAATGCGCATAACTTTTTTTTTTTAACTGACAGCAACTAAAATTTCATGCTGTTATTCCATAATCAAGAGGATTATTATATTCGGTGCTGAGAAGCTTTGAGCGATATTTAGATGCTCATTTTATGTATTCTTAACTTTATTTGTGATGACGATGCTACATAAAGCTATAACTGTTTCATTTGTTTTGACAGTGAGCACATTGATTACAATGGCAACGGGAATAAGGGATATAAATGACTTAAATAGTCCTTCTAAGAATATAGTTACTTAGAGAAGAAAACGCAAATCGTGGAAAGTGAACATTAAGAGAGAAAACTCGTATACTAAGATAAAAGTAATGAGGATAATTAGGAGAGTTTCATCTCCGCTAAAATCGCAGTCTTCTGATCGGCAATGGGTAGGCACGTGGGTTCGAACCCCACAACCGACCATCCTGACTGAGGTTTCTCCTCAGTTTCCTCAGGCGAGTGCCGGGATGGTTCCTTAAGTGAGGTCCTGGCCGCTATCTTCCTCATCCTCTACCCTAGCCTTCCCAGTCTGAGCCAGAGATGCTTAAAGGCCATAAATAGATTCAAATTCTCTTAAATGAGCCTGTCGCTATCAGCAGATTACAAATTGTGATAATCTTTTCATATTCATGTACGAGAATCAGCTGACTACCGCGCATGCAAATTTAACTTCTTCATGGTAACACATCTGTTCTGTTTTGTATTCCCTGTGATACAAAACAACAGCGTGTTTAAAAAGTTATGTCCCGTCAGTTTTTAACTGTGATAGGTGAGGGAATGTAACATGGCAGGGGAATGTGAATCGCCCACAAATAAAATGCCATAGTTGGAGATATTTTTCTGAGGAATTCCAATATGCCTCGTATCGAACGTCGCAAGTTAGAAGGAGAAAAAAATGGAAATAAAAATATACGAAATTCCTTATTTTGCCTCAAAACATTTTAATTAAAGCAGGCTGACAAAGCTTATACACTTGACTTCATTGTAAAAAACACACAGTGTGTTTTACAATAAAGTCAAATGTATAAGCCTTGTCAGCCTGTTTTAATTAAATTAAGTATGGATACAAGGCCTCAATAGGGTTATAGCCTCAAAACATTTGTAAAATGCTGTTATTTGAGTTCTTTTTTTAAAAAAAAAGTTCCGCATAGGTCTAGGCCGGATATATGCTATTTGCAATATGTGGGATGCAGAGATTAAATCCTTAGCTGATTGGTGGGAGGGCTCTTATCCAAATATCATTTCTAACAAGCGCATCCTACCCTTGTCAGAATCGTAATTGCCTAAATATTACCGCATAATTGTCGACAGATGTATTGTCTGCATAGGTAATAGGTATATAGGAACACAAGAACAATGGCTTGCGATAAAAGTGGTGGGTGGCCCCAACCCTCTATAAAAAATCGGTGGGTGGGCTCAGCCCTCCTGAGTTTAATCTCTGCTGGGATGATAATCAACGTTTTATGACATCAGCACGAAATTGTAGTTTTTGACACTTTCTTGGTAATTGGTAATAATGAGAGCATCATATGATGTACGATGGATATCTGTACAATAATAATGAAGTCAGTGATAATGTAAATTTGAACATCCATAACACACACAGTTAACACGGTGACTAGTATTGTATATTGGGTAGCAACACTACATCTACATAATAGGGACAGCCAGTTCGTGCCCATGTTGGAGCGGATGAGAGAGAAATAGATTTGGATTGAGAAGGGTGGTGCTACAAGTAATTCATCACGCCATTGTTCTGAGAGAGTTTTTTTTTTAAATTCATTTTTCAGAATAGGATCATTGGCAAGGAATTCTCATTCCACTGAACTATTCCCACCTGTTTACTTCTTGTGGAGCTACTTAAAAGATATCAGCGTCATCGTCATATTCAGCCGTTTTCTATCCACTGCTACCGAGCTATCATAGCTCAGTGGTAGAGCGTTGGCGTAGCATTTGGGAAGTCGTGGGTTCGATCCCAGCAGCCGACCATCATGACTGAGGTTTTCCAAGGTTTTTCCTCAGTCACAACAGGCAAATGCTGGGACAGCACCTTCAACATAGGCACTGGCCGACACATTCCCAAAGCCCCCCACCCATCCCGGCCTGAGCCTTAATAAAATTCAAATTCTATCCACTGTTGGATGAAGGCCTCCCGTTTTCTTTCCACATATCTCGGTCTGCTGCTATCCTCATCCATGTAGCTCCTGAAAAACGCTTGATTCCATCTACGCATCTTGCATTTGGACGTCATCTTGGTCGTTCCTTTTCACTGGGAATCCACTGTAGTACATTCGTCGTCCATCTTCCATCTGTTCTTCAAGCTATGTGACCGGCCCATCTCCACTTCATCTTCTTGACAGTCTTGATTATCTCTTCTACCTTTGTGCGAGAATCCATTCATTTGTCTTCCTGTTGTTCCTGGTTATTCTTAACATGCATCTTAAAAGAGATATACCATAGCTACTTAAAAATATATACCACAGCAAATCCGAAACATGACTTCTACAGCCAAATATTGAGCACACTATTAACGGAATCAGCCCCCAAGTTCTGAAGAAAGTGTTTCCTAGCTTACAACATCCTTGCGTAAGGGCGAAGGAAAATTTCGATATTCGTCGTAACTGGTATGGCGTAGTGTTGCCAGCCAACTAGGTGTGTAACTAGATTTTCTTACCACAATCAAATGTTTTCTATTATTTTTCGTTATTTTATATTTATCCATCGTATATCACATGGATGATCACAGTATTGCCAGCTGCCGAGAAATTCTCTAAAAACTCTGATTTCTTGCTGTCATAAAAAGTTAATCGTCATCTTACGCATCACACATCGACCTGGAAAGATAATTTAACATGCTCGGAACTTAAAACCAAAGGAAAATTACCCCCCAAAAAACTGAAGTAATAATATTTTAGAGATGGTGTGAGACAAAATTAAAGTTTTTGCCATTTTTTATTTCTACCTTTGTGTGCGTGTATTCTTACCACTCTTAACATGCAACGTTAGATACGTGGTATATTTACATTCCTTGGGAAATCTCCCAAGGTTGACACTTCATTTGTAAGCAACCATGTTTCGTTCCCCATCTATCAGAGTTCAAAGTTGACGGGACAGGACTTTTTGGACGCCCTATATTAACTAATTTCTTTTGTCGAAATTATGTTAGAAGGAGAAAAAAAAATGAAATAAAAATAAAAAAAATCCTTATTTTGCCTCAAAACATTTTAATTAAAGCAGGCTGACAAAGCTTATACACTTGAACTCCTTCTAACAGTGTGATATGAAACAAAATCCAGATCTTGAAATACTATGTTTTGTGATTTTGGAAGGTACGGAATGGAGCGTCTTGTAGAAGATCTAATTCAGGAATCCATGTCTCGCGGAGAGTTCGATAACCTAGCTGGAAAAGGGAAACCCCTTCCAGAGAAGAATATCTATCCATACGTTGACTTCATCACTCACAAAATGAACCAGGTAAGTCATTTATGACCTTACTTTTCGCAAAATTAGAAAGGAATTGACAGCTCACGGTAGACGCGAGCGGTATTGTCAAGTTATACAGCGTCTTCGTGCCGATGAAGATGTCAGAGCGAACCCCCCTGATACGAGCTATGGATGGTCACTTGTCAGTTATAACTACAGTATATGACGACAACTCGAAAATACATCCCTGTTTATCGGCTTTGTGACCCATTGCCATGGTGATAGTTTCTTGCAGTCGACGCTGTCAGTCCCTTTCTTATTTTGCTACAAGTATAACAAAGTCATTAAGGAAAAATTTACTAGTGAACACAAATGTTAAAATTGACTGATTATTCAAGTAAGAGGAGGCGGGGGATGGGAAGTTTTGGTAAAACTGACTCCTAGACTAGGATGCAGGATATTCCAGCAAACTCACTTGTGTTAAGATACTAAGCTTGTAGACTAGTCTGGTAACTTGAAATTTTAATTTATTAATTAGAAATCTACTTTACTTACATCTTTAAAATACCATTTATTTTTACATGTAAAAATAAATACATGTTTATTTTTCGATGCATTTTTCTATATGCTGTCTTTTACCAAAAATTCATTATTTTTATTTATAAACATTTTTTTTTACACATCAAACTGTAAAAATATGGCAGAAATTTGTTGACTAATTCACATTTGCTATTCTTTTTGTCATTTTGAACACATATTGTAGTGGCGATACTGCTGTAATCCTAAACCCTTTTTAAATCTTAAAAGATTTAGAAAAATCTTATTGGATCAACGCTTATTGTGATGACGTGGCCAGATAACATTAATAATTACACTTGTCACTATATATTATATTCGATTTTAAACAGTTTATGGTGGCTTACTTCATTAACACTACTACTGTGAACATCATAAAAATTTGAGGAAAGAAATTCGACCGTTCAGATGATCATTTATCTTTCCCAACGTTTTCCATAACTTTTTTAGCCTTTTCGAGTATGTACAGTCAGCGTCAAAATTTGTTACCAGTCGTATTTTTTTCGATTATCTTTGGAATGGATAGCCCAATTTAAGTACAGTTTTCTGCAACCTACAGAAAATCACATTCTCTTTAAGTTACAGGAAACCGTATCCAAATCGGTCTACCTATTATGAAGTTATTTGCAGATTCTTAGGGAATGATCGATGGATTTTTTCTAAATACCAGATTTTCACAATCTGGCATCAGCAAATTAATACATATTGAAAGCACAACGCGTGTCACGTTAGTTTCAAATCTATAACAAATATTGATCTATCAGCAGAGTTAATTAAGTATCTCGACTTGTTGTGTGGTGCGATGAATCATAATCACGCTCATGACTGCATGATTTTAGGCTATAGGAGTCGGAGATCATGTGTTGGATGTACACTGAAAAAAAAATGTATTAGGAAGTGTTCAAACTCGTCCACCTCACACTGCTCTGAAAGCATTCCTAGTTAAGAGTATGCACGTAGTTAAGTGTCGTTCACAACTTTTCACCCTACAAAGAGATAAAAAGATAAACTGAATTTTTAAGAAAATGGGAAAAAAGTTTTTCCGTTAAAAGCACAAATACTATTTAAAAAATCGCAGTATTTCTAAGGAAAAGGACAAAAACAATCATTTACATTAACGGCACAAGCTTTATTTTTTAAAAATCGCAGTATATTTTTCTAAGAAAAGGAGGAAAGGACAGAAAAAGTTCCATTAATGGCTCCATAATGGCAGAAAAAATTCCAAGTTTACATTAATGGCACAAGCTATATTTAAAAAGAATCGCAGTATGCATATCTAAGGGTCCTTTGCACTAACGGCACAAGCATGTCAAAATAACCAGTTCTTTTGGTTTCCTATACGCAAACCTTTATATTTAAATATGCTAAATCTGAGTCTTATCGCAGGTAATCCGCCTGCGAATAATTGAGAGAATGCTGTATGTCTTTAAGAGCTTTTAAAAGTATTTTGTTTCTGATTCGTTGCTTTTTTTTATCGTTTAATCTATAGATACTAGTTCAGCAGGGATTTTCACCAGAGTGGATAACATTGCAGAAAGAAATTCGTGATGAGAGGTCACAGTTAAGGAACAATATTTCCTTGTCCAGACAGCGACTGGGTAGGTTTCCGTTGAGTAACCAAGAAGAGGACGAGTGGAACGAAATGTTAGAAAAGCACGAAGAAGAAGCCAAAACGTTAAATGCAAAAATCAATAAATATAATCTTGTGGTGCCTCTTATGAGGAAACAAATGATGCTATTTAAACTTGAAAAAGAAGCGAACAAAATCCTGCGAGAAGGAAAATGCAAGTTTGATATCTCTGAACAGCGCGCTGCTGCGGCACGAACTCAAGATTCTTCCCAAGACACAAGGAAAGGCTTCTTTGCAGCTTTAGAGGAGTTATTTTCCAAGTCCACGTAGAGTTCGGTGCATCATATTCAATAGTATTATTTGTTATACGTTTAATTTTTCATTAACAGACACTAAAACTAATGCTTTTTTTTTAGTGTAAATTATGTGCTGTGTTGTGCTTGACTGTTTGATGTGTATATATTGTAGATATTTAATACCGTTTGTAAGATAGAATTAAGAAAATAAAAAAGAGTTACATGCCCTTTTAAAAGAGGACTTTATGTAAATTGTTTAGATGCTGTTCAAGTTGTTAAGAAGGAAAAATTTTCTGTTAAAAGTAAGTACAAGGGTCGTTCGTTTTTCATATCACCAAATTCATAATTAATCAGAGCGTCGCCTTGTAATTTGAAAATGCTAAATGGATTACCTGGTGCACCGAACATGATGGATGAATATTCAATGCAGAATTTAGCAAAATCATCTCTCAGTATACACGGAAAATCTTAAAGACCTGATGTATTGCAGGACTTAAGGTTATTGTAAAGCAACGATCTCCAACGAAAGATGGCAGCATTATCTCCGTATATGTATAATGTATTTTTATCGTTACACGTAATTTCAATTCTGCTCCTACAAATTCAAGCCTAGAGAGTTCTAACTTTCAAGGAAGAAAGTTCATAACCAATTCAATAGTTCGATCAATGCCGATTTTTTATTTTCGTTTTTCTTCAATGTTGAAATCGCCTGATTGTTGTTGTGAATATGAAAACCTATAACAATGAAGCTCTTTCAACAATGAAAAAAGAATTAAAAATCGGCATTGATCTAATTCTTGAAATGGTTAGAACTCTCTAGGCTTGAATTTGTAGTAGCATTGAAATTTCGTGCAACGATAAATACATTAGACACATACGGAGATAGTGCTGCCATCTTTTGTTGGAGATCGTTATTTTACATTCACCTTAAAGTAAAAATCAGATAGATTAAGAGCTACTAATATTTTTGTAGTTTGTATTCTGAATTCCACTTACGCTACGAACTCACATCAAACAATAACAACAGAACTTTAAAATTGGTTAAGATTTTTGATGTCATCTACAACACAAATTTTGAAGATATTTTTACATCTCATGTAAAGAAAGTTTGTTTATAAAACAAACCCATTACTGCGTGTGTCAGTACAACTTCACAACACTACCACTGGAATTTTACGGCAAGATAGTTAAAATTACCAGAACTGCCATTATTGTACGTTCACATTTCATCATTCCAATTAAGACGCTAAAGTTTTCACTTCATCAACCAATTAACGAGTTCTTGATTAGTTAAATACCTAATTGCTTAATTGTACTTCCTGGAGCAAGAAACTGGAACTATGGCAAGCCGAAGTGCGACAGTGAGCGTCTTGCCCCGAAGAAGAAGGGTCATTCAGGGTTGAACGAGACTAATGTGTCTAAACCATTGAGTAATAATTGTATGACATCACTATCTGTGACGCTGTCGTCCCTTATGAGTCTTAGGTGGTTGGTTGTCTCCTGCTCCACTGATACATGTACAGTAGTTACAGCGATCATAGCGTCAGGTAAAATGTCTAGCTGTGGAGCAACGGTGTGTTATGAAATTTCTTCTGAAAGAGAAGGGCAAACTGGCTAATACGTTGAACGTGAAATTACAAACACAGTATTGGGAACAAACATTGTCGGGGTGCAAGAGTGTACGAATGATGTGAGTAGTTCGGTGAATGACGCCATAACGATTGAATAACTGATGTCCGAATTATTTGGATGGCAATTATCCAGATATGTTATGTATAACCATGATGCGCAAGCAGGCATACGCACAATTTAGATATGTAAAAAGAACAATCACAACAGGTTCGGAGTTTCGATTCAACTGGATAATCCCCAGGAACCAGGATGTAAAAGAAAATAAGAAGAGGAGAAAAATAAATACAGAAGTTTGCAAGTATGGATCTCGAATTGTAACCACTTGATATCATCAGGCGCCTGATACGTAAGTACATTGGAATATCCAGTCTTCCAATTTACGTATGGCTACAATCAGATATTTAAAGTTCAACTGTTCCCCTCCTGACTATCTTTAATGTGTTAGTTCCTGAGGATATACCCAGTTCAGTTTCAAACATCAAACTCGTTCTCTTTTCACAATAACAACAAAGGGTAGTTTACATGTAACTGCATTGTATATCTAGATTTTTTTTTTTTTAATCGAAATAATCTGAAAAGATGTTATCTAAATTCTTCAATTTGGTTAATTTAATGCAAAGGGAACTGTAGCAGACTGAAGTTATGGAGGCCCATAGACACATGTTTTGAGTTTGTGACTACTTTCGGTAAATTTTTCGTGCGAATTTGTTGACCGTCATTTTATGCACCATTATCGAAGTCTATAAAATTTGCAAGAACTATGCAGAACTTGAAAATTTTTGAGCCAATATTTGATCTAAACTGTGGACACATTCCAAGCTTCAAGCAGTCGTTATAAGCTAGACAGTTTTGTTCTTTCCTGAAGAAACAGCTTTTCGGCCTTATTCGATTTTTTTATAAGTATAAACCTTCAATTGTATTTTCGTAACTATCTTGAAAGGAGCAGTTTTCATTTGCGAGTAATTATAAGGAGCTGTAGCAGAAACTCTTGAATGCTAATACATTATCGTTGAATACATTTGTATCCACCAAATATGTTCTTTGCTCTCGCTGAATACACACGTTAAAATTTATTTTCTATACCATGCGTTTTTTTTTTTTTTTTTTTTTTTTCATTGTTACTAACACTTGTAACTGGTTTATAACCTTTACAAATCGCGGCAGTCCTGTTGTACCTCATTTTGAGTCTTGGATGGGCAAAGGTGCGGTCCGCAAATATTTATTGGCCTGCGGCTGCGTGAACTACTTACAATAGCAGGTGACCGATTCGTCGGTCCGCAGAGTAAGCTACTAAGCTGCAGCTTCAGCACTTGCAGCAAATCAACGTTCTCGACATGAGCACTAAGGGTTACGTTCTGGCGTGCGGATTAACCCTGGCTCGTGCCGGACTTGAGCCCCATCACGCTTGGTGAAATAAAAATATTGACAAGTACGTACGGTAAGTACGAACTAAGTATTTTACGCCCCACATTTTATACATATTGACTAAATAAATGATTGTAAATTACAGCATTAATATGAGATAAGACATTATTTTAAATATAAATATTTGTTAAATTAGGCAAGTTAAAAATAGGAATAAATACTAGTAAAGAAAATCTGAAAATAATAATAATATACTATTATGGACAGGATGGGATAACACTTCGAAGCCGCCACTGTTTCTAGCTGAGACATGAAACAATTTGTACTGTCAACACGGAAGAAATTCCTGTAATTCCGCTTTTGACATAAATACAGCGACAGCAAAGGAGAAGAGAGGTTAGAGTCCACCGAGTGGAGTTGAGAGAGATCGCTGGGAGTCTGCGCGGCATTGCTCAAATTAGGCAGGTCCTGCTGTTCGTGACCTGCCCGTCCAACCCATAGAGCCAGTCATACTATGGGACAGAATGAATTGGGCGTCACTTGGAACTAGCTGGGTCTTGCATGGTTGGAATTGGGAACGTCGGAACCAGCGACCCTTGTGTAAGCCCTGTCTGGTAAGTAAGTGGAACTGTGATTCGGAATGCTTGGTATGAAATTCATTGCCGCTGGTGGGACTCGTTCCGCCCGTTTTCCCCATGATTAGTGTTCAATCCTGGGGTTAATAAACCCACCTTTTTATAAGAGTTGAGCTCCATTTGGTTCCTAGTGTCAATTCCCCCATTTATGTCTACCTTTCAGCTACGTTGTCCCAGAATATCTTACCAGGTGTTTGTCGCTTCAAGGTAAGGTTTTCCTCAGGTTCACTATATGAACACTGAGAACCTTCTTGATCTCGGTTGGTTGGAGGCCACATGGTAATTCGTACATTACCGGAGTATCCTCTCGGTATTCGCCTCCCTTGGTAAAGGATTGCCTTAGTCACACCAGGCGAATGCTTGGATGATACTCTGACTTAAGAGACAGGAAGTCTTAAATCCACACTATATGTTCCATATCAAAGCTTTGACTTTATATACTTACAATAAAATAAAATAATAGCTGACCAAACAAATAAGTATTATTTAAAAACTAAAATCATGAAACAGGTTTATGTGATTTAGTGTGTCTGATGAAGTCAACTTATTAGTTAGTGAAACTGTTGCAAGTTTTTAGTTTTTAAATAAAACTTATTTGCTTTGCTTAGCTTTTGTTTTATTTTAAATAAATATACGGTTTTCATTAAAAATAAGATTCCCATTCAAGGCTTAATTTCGTAACAAGAAATAAAGAAAAACACTGAATCTGTTTTATAAAAATAATTTCTTTATCTACTATAAAAAACGTTACAAAGAATAGTCATATCAAATATCTACGAAATGTAATTTTATGTATTACAATGGCATCATTGTCACTAAATATATAAATGCTTTTCTTCTTTTGAGCAATATGGAAGTATATTCATATTAAAAATAGAGAAAACAACACACAATAAAATTGTGTCGTCAATATTTGATATGCAAAACAGGACGATTAACAACAATTAACAGTGAAAAATCGTGACATGAGAAGGGACTACCGGCAGCCAAGCGTCGATTGCTTATTTTTGATTTTCACAAAAGTTCAAAATTTACGTTTACAATAATGCCTTGTTTAGATTACTAACATTTTACGATGGTAAAAATTATGCGCAAAACTAACTTGCGTTCAGACTACCGAACTTAACTTGGTTAAGTTGAGGCCAAGTCATATTTTGCGTACGCCGATTGGCTAAATTATGACTTGGCCTCAACTTAGCCGTCGACTGGAGAACTAATCCTAAGTATGGAAAACCCAAGATAATGTCTCGTTCAGTCTTGAAATTGTAGTCAATAATTCATATGAAGTCAAGGATATGTTTAACGATATTTGATCTCAAAATTGCACTGTAGTAATAAAAATCTGTATCAGATATGGCCAACAGGTGGTCTGCGGATCACATGTAATTTTGTGCGGCCCGCGGCAACATTAAAACTGTATTAAATTGTGTCTTATGATTTTAGCTATTCGTTTCGACCGCAGACTTTCTGAATGATATACAAGTTATATTTACTGTTTCTTATGACAGCAAGTGACACTACCACTTACCATATATTGATTGGATTTCATATAGAACGAAGTTGGCCACGACTGATCTATATTATCAATTGGACGCAATTCGAAACAGACTTACTTTTTTGCTTACAGAAAATAAACAGTAGGCAAATTTTTACGCCAACGTTACTTCAAGTATAATGACTGAACAATAATAACAAGTCTCAACTACCTATTTGAAGTTAACTGTTAAATTATTAAATGTATAACAGTGCTAAATGATTACTTTCAGATATAGAATTCAATATCACGTACATGGCACTTGGTCCCTTATTACACAACTATCTCCAATCATAACGCTACAGAATTGTATCGCAGTAATCCAACAATTACAAGATGTACGATTTATAAACTCTGCCCCTACATAGAGCACAAAATAATTTTCATGATTTCGTCATGTAGGCAAGTTACCGTTTGTGTTTGTTCGCGCACAAGTTAGAAAAAAGTTTCACGAGTGTCTCAACAAGCTTCTACAAGTACAATGTAACTTTGTCATAGTAAATAAACCTCGTTTATGGTCGCAGAACGAAAAGTCCAGTCAGTTTGGAGAAGAAAGCATATGTGACATTATTGTTTCCAAACAATCTTTCCATTCTCATCCACGCTAACTACTCCTCTGGCAAGAAGTTCCAGTGCTTTTGGAAACGCCTTGTGTTCTACCAATTTCACACGTTCTTGCAGGGTTTCTTCGGTGTCACCCACTTCTATTGGAGCGGACTCCTGAACAATTATCGCACCAGCATCAATATCTTCCTGCAATAAGATGATATATTTTAAAGCAAATTTCCAACTAAATAGAGATCGTCTGAACGATAATTCAATACATTTATCTACGACGAACTTCGTCTGAATGAAAATTCAATACATTTATATACGACGAACTTCGAGAGCTCTAATTTCCAATACATATTATATAAAGGTGTTAGTTATCAAACGAAACAATGCAATAAAAATATGCACAAAACAATCATATGATAAATGAACATAAAGTGTATTCAGAGTATCTGTGCTTCTTATATAAAACTAAACTGCACTTAAAGGAAATTAAAATGGAGTAAAATATGTTTTTAAAATCTGAAATACAATACAGCAAAACTTTATATTTAAAAACAAATAAATAATAAAAAAACCGTGCTTGCCACATAGTACCAAAAGATTTTACTAACCTACAAGAGATTATGATTCAAATGTAGTTTCATAACAGTATCTACATTTTTTAACTAACATTACAATTAATTCTACGTTTTTGCACCTTAGTAAGTTTCAACTGAATTTTGTTTACGGCTTTTAGGCATCTATGGCTCAGACCAGGATAGGGTACGGGAAAAAATGCGGGAAGGAGCCGGTCAGGACCTAAGTTTAAGACACAACCCAAGCATTTGCCTGGTCTGACAGAGGAACCTGTCAGGATAATCGGCCGCTGGTATCGAACCCAACTCTACCAACTGAACTACACCTGTGCATTGCATTTTTCTTTCTTCACGATACTTTTTTACGTTTTAGTCATTCCCGAGAATGTAATTTGGATGAAACGTTGAATACACTGAAAATAGTGTTACGTTAAGTACATATTTTCAATTATATACTTGGGGGTATATGTATTAAACAAAAACGATGTCACGGAAGAAATAAGAAGTCTCTTAGCATCATCGGGCAACGCATATTTCTATTCAGTTCAGAAGTTTCTAACCTCACGATTAATATAAAGCAAGTTGAAACTGAAATTATGCGGAGCGAATACTTTATGGTTGCGAACGAAAGTTGAAGCATGACTGTGACACGTGAAAATAAATTATAAGTATTCGAAAATAAGGTTTTCAGAAAAATATACAAGCCGAAATGACTGGAGAATGGGGAAACTACATAATGAAGAACTCCACAGACTGTATGGTTCACCCGATGTTTTAAGAATAATGAAATCACGACGACGACTGATGGCCTCGAAAGGGGGGGGAGGGGGGAACTAAGATTATATTCCACTTTCCGAGTCGTCGTTGGGAGAACAATATTAGAAGAAATCTTCGAGAGTTAGGTGCTCGTGATGAAAAAAAACTTGATCTTGCCCAGG
>JAGDQP010020499.1:0-33189 GCA_022664845.1 Lepisma saccharinum | reverse complement strand
ATCAATACTCTAAATTGCCAACTGGATGTTATTGTTTGGAAGTACTATTTACTGTTTAGGAGTAATGTGCATGCGCGAGAATGGCTCAGCTCTTCCTGAAGCTAGTCGCAAGTTATTATACTAATTCAGCATGAAACAATTATGCTTCCCCTATCCACCGTACTCATCGCTTTATACTTTCCTGATTTAATTGTGTTTTGATGTACTGTTTCTTCTCCATCATTAAATCCAAGCTCCGATAATTACATAGGATAGTTTTATAACAGTTATGGTAGGTACTATATTACCTTCGTCCATATCTCTACTGCACACGTAACGGGATACAGGTAAATAGGTTAGTCTAAAATATTGTTTTAAACTTCGCATTAAATTACGTTTTCATACACTGATATTTTAACTGCTATTATTAACAGATATTTACATATAGCAACTATTGCTTTCACTGTTAAGGCAAAAACCCGTTTTGCACATTTGTAGGGCGAAATTTCTCTCACAAGCGACACCCGCGAACTCGGACAGGAGAAACTTGATGAAAGTTTCTACAGGAATTAATTGCAGGTCGCTGAATCCAGTGATGATAGTCGTTTCCATGCAAAATCACGCAGTCAAGCAGTAACGGCGCCAGCTTACGAATGATAGGCCAATGTGCTAGAGAAGAGCTGAGAAGAAACGGGAAAATTTAAATGCAGCATGTGGTAAATATGATTAACGATCTAATCTACAATATGTAGAAGCACATGTGAATGTCGTAAGTGAATCACAGTGTTGCCAACTCAGCGAAAAGAATGTGTGAAAATGGGAATGGAAGAAAGTGCCAAAAGAATGCGAAGTAGTGAAATACATAAAGAACCCGACACAGTAGTCGGGAATGAAGTTTTGTCATGTTATAAAACAATGTTTCTATCTGCATAAAGTCTAAAAGATGTAATAAACGTACGTTAGAATCAAAAACAAAGACCTGTAATCAGACAAGATAGGCAGGAGTGAATCAGCAGGCACAGAACGAAATAGTGGTGTTACACATTGCCATATAATACGCTGCGTCTGGTATTTGAATTTGAATTTATTTTAAGGCCCTTAGACAACTGTGGTTCAGCCCGTATGGATGATAATGGGATGAACTGGTGGAATGAAGAAAGTGGGAGGAAACGGGAGCACCCCGAGAAAACCCACGCACACGGTGTTTGTCCACCACAAAGCCCACATAGCATGAGCAGGGATCGATCCGACGACCCCTAGCACCAGAGGTAAGCGCTCTACCAACTGAGCCACCGTGGCCCCACGCTAGGTCTGGTGACAGGCGCCTTCGTTGTAAGATAAGATAAGATAAAATTAATTGTATGGGCGGTAACATCGCGCCTTCGTTGTGTACGAACATGAAGTGTAACAGAGCAGTGCCGAAACAAGAAATCATTATTATCAGGACCAAAAGAAACATGGAACCGGCGAGTTGACGTTGATACCAGTAAAATGATACAATACGGAAGAACTTGAAAATACATTACGCTGCTACGCTAATCGAAAAGTGTGCACGAACCAGTTAATTCTCGAAGTGCAGATGTGGGTTGGCAAGGAAGTGGTCAAAGCACAGAGACAGTGTACAGTATACACATTTGACCATCGCTACGGACTCATAGTTAGCATCACCTCTGCATGGTAACAATCCTATGTCAAATGCGACACTAATGACATTATCAAATGACAATATGACTGAACCGATGTCGTACCCGGCCTTTGGCCAAGCATACTACAACATAGGCTTGTAGATCGGTGCGGAAAGTTGATTGTAGATCACAGAGTGAAGCTTGATAATGAAATAACGATCGTGTAAATTCACCTTTTGAAACTTTCTTTCATTCCTATTTTCACACATTCTTTTCACTGAGTTGGCAACACTGTGATTCACATACGGCATTCACAAGTGCTTCTACATATTGTAGACTCAATCGTTAATTATATTTACTACATTCGGCATTCTCATTTTCCCGTTTCTTCTCCGCTCTTCTCTAGCACATTGGCCTATCATCCGTGAGCTGGCGCCGTTACTGCTAGACTGCGTGATTTTTCATGGAAACTACTATCACCACTGGATTCAGCGACCTCCAATTAATTCCTGTAGAAACTTTCATCAAGTTTCTCCTGTCCGAGTTCGCGGGTGTCCCTTGTCAGTGGGAAGAAGGAGAAAAAATGCATTTTTATTACTTACTTGTAACTTTCGATTTCATTATGCATACATTTCTTGTAAATAACATTCATTTGAAGGTTTCCATTGCTTTTTTCTTCATTTTCTGGTCGATTTTTATTCTTACGTCTCAACATTTAAAAATGTGCAGACGTTTTTCCATAAGTTTGAAGAAGGGAACAAATCCACCAACTATTTTTAATTATACAGGAAAAAATACAATACTTGTAAACTGTCTGAGCAGTACGCAAGTATTAAAAAATCGTTTTGAATATTCAGTAACAATATTGTTTCCTTTCAATAAATAATAAACATATTATACCGGTTTTGTTAATTTCCCACAAAACAGCTATTTGGATTTGTTTCCTTCTTCAAACTGACGATTCAATTGTTCTAGAATATATGGTGGTAAGCCGGTCGTGTCTAAGGTGTCCCAAAATTCTGTGAGATATTGTAGAAGTTCAGTTTCATCTTGAGTAATAAAAGAATGTACCCTGAAGTAGCTTCTTTGTCTTCAAGGAAGCCGATAAAAATTTTCTTCATTTATTTCATTACAATAATAATTTTTGAGTCACCAAGAGAAAATTGAAATATGTGTTGGTCATGTAATATTCCTTCCGCAAATGTCAGTGATTATATTAGTTTCTGAGATGGCATATGGCGGCAAATCTATAGATAATCACTTCTGCAAATCCATTTACGGATAAACAACATTACTTATTACAAATGCATGTTCTTTTGGGATCGTTTGCATAGTTTTACTTAAATTAGTAGAAAGAAAAGGAGTTATGAAAACACATAAAAAAATTGTGCAGGCCGTGAATAGACTCTCTGAGCTCGATAAGCTACTCACTGCGCTAACCGCTTACCCTCTCCACAGCACCTTAACTTGGTCTTTTAAAGTAGTTCATCATATATTCCCGGAAACGTCCGAAGGCACGAATGGGAATACTTGATAACATATCTAGGCGTAAACACGAACATTTAAAAAAATAACGTTCATCAAAATCTTTTCAGGAGAAATTACTTGCCGACTGAACAAAGAAAAGCACCCGTAAGAAATGCATAAGGAAGAATTTATGATTCTCTTTTATTCAAAGTTGATGAGTAGGAGAGGAAGCCAAATGCTTCATAACATATCTACGCATAATTTGGAACATTTAAAAAGAAAAATCGTATAAATCGGTCCAGTAGAAGCAGCTGGGGGACTGGACAAAGGTTTTACGAACCTATCTTAAATATATAGATTTTTCTTCTTTTTTCGTATAACAGTAACAAAATGAAAAATATTTTTTTATATTGGAAATAGTAGAGTATCTTTATGGACACACTGAAAATCTGGCACAAGAAGTACACAAAAACTTCACCGAAAATAAACATCTTGTGAACGCATGTGAACTTTATGTGAACCTACAGATAAAAATTTCAACTTTGAGTGTGCTTAACGTGTCTTTTTGTTGGCTTCTGGCTCACGGTACATATTTTGTACACATTAATTTCATATTTACTGTAGTTCACATTAACTACAATTCCATTTGAGTTCACTTTAAGTACATCTTTTGTCGGGACATAGTTTGAACTTTACGTGTACTTTGATTTCCGTTGCAGTGTTTTCAAATGTTTCACATATGAATTTGTTATAATTACTTTTTCTTGTGTAATTTAACAACTTCTACATATTTGAAGTTTTTAAATGACATACAAATGGCAGTGTTTTATCAAGGAAATAGAGACAAGTGAAGATTTCTAAGGTTTAATGGTCAATTCCAATTATTGCAAATGAAGAGTCCACGGAAAGAAACTTCAAACATTTTTTTTTTTTTAACGAAAATTGAGATAATGATTCAATCGAATATCTTATTTTAGATTTATTCTGCACATATTTCCACTTCGTAAAAGAAACGTCACACATTAACGAGAAATAAGCGTGTGAAAATTTAATATATAAGGAGATAAACATCAGATTCCACGCGTACAGGGAAAGAACCATCAAACTCCATAAAATGTACTCCCAGAACCATCCAGAGTTACCAGTTTCCTACGAAAAATTCCGCAGGTATTTATATTCAGATTTCAACATATCAGACAAGTATAAAGTTACATTTCAGACTTTGGAGTCTAAGATTGCAGAATATAAAACTGCAGAAGAAACAGTATCCTTGCAGAGGGATTTGAAATCTGCCAAGGCAGATAAACTGTTGCACCTGAAGACATCTGACACTTTTTATGCCAGAAAACGTTCCGCGAATTCTCGTGCTAAAAGGTGTACAGCTGAAGAAGCTATAGTGTTTGACTTTCAAAAAAATTGCCAACACCAAATATTGCAACAAACGATGTCCACTATAAATCACAAATTTCACTTTTCATTTTCAACGTCCATGTTTTATCTACACCTAGATCCGTTTTCTAGATGTATGGCCAAACTATTGCAAAAAAAGAAAAAAATTGATGAAGTTATCTATGTTCGATAAATTTTTGAACAATTTTCTTGACAAAAAAGTCCGAGTGCAATATGTTTTCTGTGATTCATGTGCAAGGTAAAACAAAAACTATACAGTGGTCCATTATTTTCAGTACATGGTACATTTAGCAAACGAGTTTCATGCAGTGCACATTCTTTTTACAGTGAGATGACATTCTAATCTTCAATGCGATTAGAACATGGGCTTAATTAACCAAAAAACTGTGGTTGAAAAGCCCTCGGATTGGGTACAAATATTTCAAGATACAAGAAAAAAGCCAGAAAAATGTCAAGTAATGCAGTGTGAACGGCAACTATTCAGAAAGTCGAGTGAGGCACAGGGAATAGGTGAGCAAAAGTATCCATTTTCAACTCGACCGATCGAAGAGTTCAAGATTACAGCAGGAAACAACAGAAGGTTGATGTTTCACAGTGAAACGTACAATGGACATTACAATTCTCATGTTGTGATACCAATGAGAAGCACTATATTGTGCTATAGTTCAGCTAAAGGAAGTATTCCTAGCCCCAATATCCGTTAACATTGAAAAATACAGGACTCGCAACCCTTGAAAGAATAGTGCACTAATCTCGAAGCACGATCATTCTATGAAACCATTTCACATTGTAAATCTACCAAACGTGCTAAGACAAATTCATGTGATGAACATTCTGACTGTAGCTAAGCCCCTTGTAAAATGGTGAATGAAAAGAACAGCTGCTAAAATGTAGTGTTTGTTTGATGAACATTCTGACTGTAGCTAAGCCCCTTGTAAGCTGGTGAATGAAAAGAACAGCTGCTAAGATGTAGTGTTTGTTTGGTGAACATTCTGACTGTAGCTAAGACCCTTGTAAGCTGGTGAATGAAAAGAACAGCTGCTAAAATGTAGTGTTTGTTTGGTGAACATTCTGACTGTAGCTAAGACCCTTGTAAGCTAGTGAATGAAAAGAACAGCTGCTAAAATGTAGTGTTTGTTTCATTATTGCAGATAACAATAGTATAACGATATTTTGTTATTAATAACATAATAATAGTATTGCTTTTTGCATTGCTAACAGGAACAATGATGAGTTTTAAGGGAAAAAGCATCGGATTTCACAAATCTGACGCTTCTTTCCTACAATAGTTTCCAGTAGTTTATGAACTAACTGTTGGTATTATACCTCGGTAGTAGTGAAAAAGTAATACACATCAAACAATAATATTTTCTACTTTTCTTCATAGTACTCTGAGTGTTTGAGTTATTACTCTTTAAACTTTAGATTTCATTTTTCTCAAAATCATTCAAATTGGAGTTTGACGATTCTTTCCGCGGAGCCTTCAAATGGTAACAATTTTCTAAGGTATCATTTTGAAGACATGATGTATATGGAAGTTAAGATTTGTTAGTAAATTTTACAATCGTTGTAAATTAGAACCAGCCAGACATGGTGAAAGGGTATATGGAATAGGATTTAACAATTAGCAAAACCGGTGTGAAGCACATCAATTGCTGGTGTAAGAATCATCATATCTAAGAAATGTGGAAACCCAGTTAGATCCCATCGACAGAGATACCAGCCTACCCGTTCACGAAACACTGTGTGAGAGATGATGAGAACTGACCACATAATGAAGTCTACTCATACGTAATGGAACTTCCAAGTCTACTATAAACCACGTCATTCATGATGTGACTTTGAGCTATAATGAATAAGTAACGTGGACATGTAGGATATTAAAAGCGAATCGCGAACAATGAAATCTCATCAAAGCCAGGAGGTTTTACAAAATGTACCTTGCAGATGACATGTTATAAGTAGTGTCTCTGGACGAAGCGTTGATTCTCCTGGTCAATATCAAGAAGTTCCTGGTATTTATTGCAGTGAGAAGAGCAGTAAAGGTAGCTCATACGTCATCCTCTAATGTAAAAATTTCGAAACGTTTCATAGTCGTATCTGTTTTATGTGCAAAAAATTCAATCCGTATCCTCCGAGTTGTTTCTAACGTCAAGATTTCGCTATCTACTTTCCCAGTACGCCATTAGTTTACCCTATGCCAATTGCATTCCTTAGTTGGATGGACGGACAGGAGGTATTTCATGTGTGAGAACCCACATTAACAAGGTCCCCATCAATACTTCCGCAACCTACTTTTAGCAGAAAGCACCTGCTACAGAAACGGATATTCTCTGCAGAGCAAGGGCTCATGGCCGTCAAGTCAATCAAAATTGGTGGTGGAGCAAAGGCTTGTGCTTGATTTTCAGTGGTTCAAAATCAACTATTTTTGCCTGAAAATACCTTTGTCTATTAGTGTAACAATGTTATTTTGTAGTTGGTTGGAGGAAAATATTTTGACAGCAGTGGAAAATATTTCGCATTGCATTATTATTTGCCAAGGCATCATCCTATTTGTTTCGACACCCGTGCCCCACATCTGTGTCTCTAGCTCTAAAACTAGGTTTTTAAATCCTTCTCTTGTTTTAGTAAGCGAAATTCACTCTTCAATCATTTTCAGAATAGTTTGTGTACCTTCCACTCCTAACCAGTTGATTTAGTTGCTAGGAAGAGAATAATGGTTGGGTTTGTTCCCTCTTCATTAGATACGAAAGTCGTAAAACCACATTGTGTACGTACGTATGCATTTCCTTCAGTGGAACGATGTGTAACGACTAATACATGTCCTTTCCCTTCTTCTGCAGTGATAAGACGTTGATAGAAAATTGGATTTACTTACATAGTGTGAGATTTCATGTTTTACTTATAATAAGCGCTTAATTATTGATAGACACTGTAGTCCTAATATGTTCCACAAACATCCGTTGAACCATTCGTTATACTTCATCCACTCAATCATTACTAGTTTAGATATAAATATAATCATCGCCAGTTATTTTCTCTTCTTTTCAACACGTACTCACTACTCGATATACATAGGTAATTTTTGGGGTGCAGCTAAATTGAGACATTAATGGATTAATTAATTTATTTATTTAGTTACTTATATTTCTGAAGTCTATTGCGTAACCCCAAGTTCGTTTCTCGTCTTACATAGAACGTCTGGTAACTAGAACAACTAAGCGCCGAATGGGTCTAGAAGAAATTAACCAATATTTATGTTACAAATATCATCTCTGAATTCAGCTATGTATCTAACAGATATTAATCAACGTTGAAACAATGATCTGTCACTCAAATCTGACAGTAAGAACATCACTGCTGAAGTGTGGTGTTTGATCTCTATTCCACACCATCAGACAAAGTAACAAAAAGAAAGAAAATGATCAATGAATAAGTCATTTATAAAAACAAACAAATCCAACTTTAACAAATTGGATTTATTTCCTCTTTCAAATCACTCATTCATTTGTGCCGTTGGTTTTCTGCAGTATGGTACCGTTCACTATGTTAGAAAAGTAACTATAAACTGAGAAACTTTAAATGCATTGCTATAAACATAAAATGATTTATTTTACGACGTTAAAAGTAATATTTAATTAAAACGAAACAATTTCTAAAACATGATGAAAATACTTCTTTAACATTAAACGTTATTATGCTCTCTGTATTAACTTTTGAGCAAAAGTTTCTTATTAGAAGTAGAGTCGAATATACTAAAAGCAAACAAGCAGATCTTTACAACAAACCTTCGTAAGAACTTTGGAAACTCACAGTCGGTGTTGAAGTTCATAATGCTTTGTCTGTTTCTACCTTCTTTTCATCTCTACTCCCTCTCCCTCTTTTTCCATCACATCTTGTGTCAGTGTATAGGTTGGTGTAAGTGAGTTTGAAAGAAATGTCTTCCTTCCTTTTGTTAAAAGAGAGAGACGTCTTTTATCTTAGCACAGTTACAGACGAAAGCCGTGTCATATTGTAAATGACAAAGCCCTTTCCACTTTGTTTCTGTGACTAGTAAAACTTCTACCAAGGCCATCAAATTTTCGTTTACCATGACTACGAGGTGCGGTTCCCCCTTCAACAATTATCCAGCAAACCTAATATTCGAACGTGGAGTGATTTCCCAGAGACTTGCCACCCTTCTGATTACAGTGTATACAGGTGTGCAACCTAGAGATTTCATCAGTGAATTTAGTCTCCAATATTCATGTCTTCGTCTCTTGTTAGTGTTGATCAAAGGAAAAATAAAAGCATTGATTATCCATTTCTAAATGAAAGTAAGGAATTGTTTTAGGAGTTTCACCCAAGATATGATACTTGAAATTACACAGGGCTGCGAAATATTATTTTTCTACGACGCTTTTGATTCTGATGGGTGATTATTATGTATTTTGGTCTCCTGATTACGAATCTGAAGTCAGATTTTTCCTATCACCCAAGGTTTTTATATAATCGTAATTTAAGTACTTACTAAACTTATAATTTTATTCAATGTAAACATGTAGGACATAATGTTCGTACAATGTTAGAAATTAATCAATACGGCAAACAGGTTACTTTGATTAACAAAATACGTAAAGGCTGATTTTTGTTACATAAAAAGTCCAAAACAGACATTTAAATTTCTCAAACTCTCTTTCTCTTGCTGCGGAAATGTGATATTCGTGATTTTCGTTTGTGTCCTGACTTCTCATTGTCTCTCTTGAGACACCAGCAATAGTCGGCCATCATAACTCTATCCCACCTGCCCTGATAACGTTTTTCAATCTCCATGTCCTGATGGAATCTCTCCCCATGTTCTTCACTAAAATCGCCTAAATTTTCAGGAAGAAAGTCGATATGGCTATGAAGGAAATGAAGTTTAACGCTCATGTTACAGCCTAGTTGTTTCATAGCCACCAACATATTTTCCACGATGTTCCTGTAATCAGGTTGTTTTCTGTTCCCCAGAAATCCCGCAATCACATTTCGGAATCCAGTCCAAGCCAGCCTTTCTTCATTGGTCATCAAATTTTCAAATGTTTCATCTTTCATTAGCTTCCTTATCTGGGGTCCAACGAAGATTCCTTCTGTGATTTTAGCCTCGGATAGAAAAGAGAATTTTGAACTGATATACTTAAAACATTCACCTTCTTTATTCAACGCTTTCACAAATTGTTTCATGATCCCGAGCTTTATATGGAGTGGCGGCAAAATAATATTTTCTCTTCTAATCAAACATTTTTTTGTTACATTGTTGTGTCCTGGCTCCATTGTTGTTCTTACAGGCCATTCTTTCCTATCCCAGTGTAAATCACGTGCACGGCTATCCCATAGGCAAAGGAAGCCTGCCTGACTGCAATCCAAGCAACATTCCTATAATTTTGAGATCTCCACACACTACCCATTGGTGTTGTGAATATTTTATTGCCGCTAACAGAATTTCAAGGTTTTCGTAGTTCTCTTTCAAATGTACAGAATATGCTACTAGTATTGAGGCATTATTTCCATTGTTTAACAGTACAGCTTTCAGATTTCTTTTTGTTGCATCAATAAATAACCTCCATTCCTTTGCGTTGTATTTAACTCCATATTGTGATAGTAGACCTTCGATGTTATTGCAGTACACAAGAGGGCCGTCTTCGGTAAAGTACTCAAGAAATTCCTCTTCTCTTCTCCTATACCAGTAGAATGTAGTACCAGAAACTAGCAATCGTTTCTCCTTTAAACGCGAACCCAAAATTTGTGCAGATTCTTTAGAAAGACCTAGATCTCTTACCAAATCATTCAATTCTTCTTGGGTAAACAGATCTGGTTTCTCATCTTCTGTGGAAGCTGCAAATTCATCATCGTTGTATGTAGAGTCAGATGATGATGATGATGATTCAAGGGTTACTGGAGGCGTGGGTACGGGAATCTCGGGGCTGTGTGGTACAGGTCTGATAGCTGATTTCAGATTTGGGTAAACAATACTTTTCATACTTTTCTTGTTATGTCCGTCCACTTTCACCATACAAAAATAACAATCATCTACGTGGTTCACCTGCTCTCTCCATACCATTGGAACTCCAAAAGGTAACGACTTCTGCTTCCCCAGAGTCCATTTTCTTAAACCAGCAACACAGGAATGGCACACATAATGTGGTGCAAAGGCTTTGTCCTGGTCTCCTAACTTAACACCAAAGTAAGCAAAGTATGCTTTTTTCACAAACGTGGTTATGTTCTGTCTCCTGCTTTTCAATGTAAGAGACCCGCAAATATAACAAAACATATTTTGATCATTTACACACGATCGTCTTGAGGAGCTCGCCATTTCAAAACGTTATCCACAGGAAGAAAGGTTCATTGAACAAAGGACACTTACAAATCATTGGCGGGAATACCTTTTATTTATTATAATGAGCTCAAATTTCTTCTACAAGCACTTCTAAATATGTTGTTCTTTACTCCCGTGCGAACTGTATGATGGTCACTTTTTATTACATGTTTTAAAGAACAAATATACTTATATTTGTTTTAGCTAAAATATAATTTAATTGCTGCAATTTGCATACAAAGTCATCTTCCTTTACACATTGTTGTGAGTTTGTCATCTAGTGGCTCTTTTTTAAATTACTATAATTTACATTCGCCAAAAATCCCGAAAAACACGAATATCTCTGCAACCGTGTATCTGAGACACCAGCAGGTATCACCGTTGGAGAGCCTGATTTTTAACGGAGAAAATGATGTATGAACAATTCATAACGGATGGATAGTACAGAAGTTATAAACACCTAACTGGAAGTCTAAAAACAGAACGGAAATCGCTTGAAGTTAAAAGGGTTAAGAATAGCAAAATTATGAAATAACAGACAAACTGTGGGTGATGGAGAAAAACGAATACCATATTTGGAAACAGCTCTAAACCAAAATTAGAAAACACCCATTGACATACAAAGCGCCAAAATGACGCAGCCTTGTGTTATTATTCTGTCATATGAAGATTCTACTTTCAAAATATTTCCTGTTCCGTTTACAAATCTTTCTTCAATAACATATTTAAAATTTTGTTATGTGTTTTAACATTTTGTATTCCAATGATTTTGGACCTATGAAGTTTATTTCCGTAATCAATTTTGTTATTCTGCTCACCGTTATTGAATAATTGAAGAAATTGTTATTTAAAGGATGATTTGGAAGAAAGGTGGGACCACAAACTTTTCACGAAACCTCTTTCTGGACAAGAAACCGCTTAATTTAAAGAAAAATGAAACTAATTATTTGTTTATTCTTCCAATATTTTGTTTATTTCCATTCAGTAAACATAGACAATGGGAATCTCGTATATAAAGAACCTTTATCTGTACTGGAGATAATATGTGGCGTGATTTGAAAAGAATGAATCTGACTAGCTACAATGCCTGTGCAAGGTGTGTTCAAGGAAGAAGGTAACGTGAATTTCTGAACACATCTTTATGAGTAGACATTTGAAACTACAGCATCGTCTTTCAGTGCCCCTGGCTTCTTCCGGCAGTCGGTCCATAGTTTGGTGATATCGTTCACCTGTTACAGTGATGCCATGGGAAATGAATTTAACATGAAGTACACACAGATAATCAAAAAATACAGTTGCTATTATTTTCTTATCCAAATGTCTTGAACTTCGTTGGAGGCCGAGACATGGGTGTTTCAATGTAATACTAAACCGTTTGGATTCAAGTGTCCATGGGTTCACAGAGCTTTCATGACCTGTAATGATGTGATGGGGAAAATGGCATTCTTCTTGCTCGTAGAGTTGAAGATGTGTTAGTGACAGGTCAACTTCTTCGAGTTTATACGCCTCTGCAAGTGTTTTCGTAGCCTATCGAAGACAAGTCTTTCTGTACCCGAGCTAATAATACTTACAAGGGGGGACGTGACACCACCCAACCCTCCACATACTGTACATCAATTGAAAGGTCTCATTGAGTATAGTACAATGTCAACAGATTAGATTACCCAAATATATCTAGTACGAGATATGGCCGCTAGAGGGCCAGGAGGTTTTCAGGCTCTATCTCGTGTCCTGCTCTACCTACGTTCACCGTTCTTGATTCTATTTATTCCTCGCAGTCCAGTGAATCATATGTATCAAAGAACAAATGGCGTCACCTGGGTACAAAATGGCGTCATAAAGAGAGCTCTGGGTACAAAATGTCACTGGATACTTTCCACCGAGAGGCCATAACTCGGTTGGTAAGACATTGCCTTAGCAATCGGAAAGTCCTGGGGACGATCCCAGCTGCCTCTCATCTTGACTGTTTTTAGGGGGTTTCCCCAGTCACACCACGCAAATGCCGGGATGGTACCTGCGAACTAGATCCTGTTCTACAACTTTTTAACATTCTTTCCCCAGCCCTACCACGGCCTCAGCTTAACATGCCTAAAGGTCAAGGTCATAAATACATTCAATTCAATTATAGGGGCTCATTTGATTTTAAAAACTAAGTAGTTATCTTTTGTATTATTTCACTTTCTTTCCATTCATGAGCGTTGTACGAACTAAGACTTCATTTACCAAAATATTTTAAAAGTTCATAGGTGTTCGTCAGTCAAGGAATAGAGATAGCACAGGCCTAAAATATTACCTGATTTAAGATACTGTTCCGACATTTGTCTGGCGTAACACACAAGAAACCTCAATGAGGACTAATATCCCTGGAATTTGATCTCAGTAACTCACCTCAGATTACGAAGTAGCAGGTTTCCAAAATCCTTGGGTTAATTATTAGAATATTGTTTCTTTACTGTGATTTCAACATAGGCTGATAAGTGAGTAATTAGTATCATTTGTAATTAAAACAAGAATATCTTTAGTAAACAAAATGTAAGAAAGAGTGCTTTAATAATAAATACACTTCAGAAGACTGTTTCAGAAAAACACGAATAACAGTCTTTATTGAAAACACTCATTTATTTACTAAATAATAATTAAATTACTCAACCCTTCCTGTACGTTGTGACATTGTTCATGTTGGAAGACATGAAGAAAGTACAGGTATATTAAAGGAATGTTCCTAGGATTCGACTAGTGGGATTAAGAGAAACAAAGCAAATCGTTAGCATGCGAATCAGTCTCACGACCATCTGATAAGGAGGCGGGTTCGTTTCCACTAATCCACCATACACAGTGGCATAAAATATTAAGTAAGTCTTACATGGACGGGAATAGAAAATACAGAGATTGTCTTTTCTAATTGATACGTATTAATAAGCTTGAAATGCACTCTAATTGATATAAAATGACGAATGGAAGCTTTTTATTTAATAGTCGGACATCACCCTTTGGTAACGTCGAGCCAATACAAGTATTAAATACGATATATGGAACATTTATTTTAAGGCTATACGAAGCATAAGATTATTATAGTCATATTCTGCAAGCTATTGGACTCAGAAAATGTACCCAGATACAATTTGTTATGATCCTCTGAGTGTACCTCTGCAATAATTTTATAGTCTAGATAAAATGTAATATTCTTTCAAATTCACTATAAAGCACACTTGCCAGATGTAACGCAAGTGCCAGGTGATTTGGTAGATTCTTCCCTCACTCCATAAACCTACTGACGAAAACACAAACAAGTCATTTAAGCAATTTCTTTCGCACTGTCATTTTACCACCCACATCGAATTATCCGTGAAACATTCCATATTTCTCATTCCCTTTTTTCTTTCCTCGTTCCTAATGCTTTCTTCAATTTTATTTTCTCCTTTTTCTCTTCTTCTTTCGAGCGTGAATTCCTCTCAAACCAACCATTAAGGGAAAGGAAAGAAGATAAAATGCAGGAAGAGGGGAAATGTGAAGATTTTTTACCCATCCCGTCACATGAGCAGTATTTTTCTTTTGAATAAAATGACCTGATCCTTCTTAATGTTTGCTTCGTCTCTTGAAAACTATTCATTTTAATATATAGAATCATTAGGGGGGGGGTTATACGCTATATGAAAAATAAGAATTCCATGAGATTGAAAAATAGTTCGGAAATTTATCCCGTTATCTTCGTCTATTAATTTTTCTTGAGACAGATATGTGTTGAAACAGATAGGATTTTAATTAAATTTGGCATTTCCTTGTATTTTATATAATTTGTCAATCAATTCAAATTATTTGCCATTGAATAATAAGTTCTCTTAAGGTCAAGGTTTGAACGATGTTATTTTATATTGGTTAAATATTATAAGATGAAAGAAGAGAAATTGGTCGCAATTCTGAGAAACGCTGATCATTGTGCTGCAGGCTGGCAAGGCAAATAAAAATCTTTGTAGAAACTTCAAATGCGCTGATTTTAAGTAAGTTTTTCATTTAACATGTAATATTTAAGGTAAAATATGCATATTTCAGGGTTAAGAAAATTATCGGGAAAAGTATATAGTTTTAAAACCTTCTGTCAACAACCACCCTGTTGAAACAAAATCTTACTCAATCATTTGAACTAATATTTCGTATTAATAATCGTTACAACATTAAAGAGTTTAAACTAATTACAAAATATTACCTTTTAATCTTATGATATATTATGTTTGTTTATGATATTACAATACAAGCTCGCTTTAAAATAGTTTATCTGCTACTAGTCTGAACATAAAATTGATTTTCTTTCTCTTAATTTTCAAGAAAGTCAATTATTACACCCCATGCATCTTAGGTCTAATTATATTAAGCTATCGTTCCTGTGAGATTCAGACAATAATGGCAATTACCTTCCCTCAAGATAAGAATTAATTACATATTATTTTATTGATAGAATTCAACTCTTCAATTTTTCTTTAACTATTTTGAAAAGTTCATTGTAAAATTTCTAGACATCGTAGTCAGTCTTGTCCATTTCCACTTATATCGTAACCACTGCCATCGTAACTATCCAATTGTACTTGTCGAATTTCAACTTATGAACATCTCAATCCTTAGAACTCAAATGCAACTTGCTTCTTTGAATTCATTTATTATAGTTCACCATATAAAATATTACAATCTTTAGCAAATAAAACAAATCAGTGAATCTTTCTTTCTCAAGCAGAACCTAGCTTAGTGAATTACATTATTTCATTTGCATTCCTAACTAACAAATGAATTCCTAACTAATCCCAGTTTATTCTTTCTTGCCACTTTCATTTCGAACTCTTCCAATCACAATCTGAATTCTCATTTACCTATAGTTTACAGCGAATGAGCGAGAAAATCTGTCTTGGCAAGTTCACCTCAGTTTGGCCCCGAGTTTTCCTTCAGGATCGGAATAATGTAAAATAAGATATTCACGCCAATAGTGGCTGTGAGAACACACGATTGTCTTCGCGAACGGACCTCAGTCAAGTTCTCTTTCCCCGGATTGCCTTACGCCGCCACGGACTCAGTTAAAATTTTGAACGTACTTACTCCGAGAAGTTTCATAAACTTACTAAAACCTTATTGTTACTGGTTATCATGACCGAGATACGACGTTTTTATCTTTCTCTAAGTTATACTAAAGATTTGCCGGAATAGTACTTTGAATTTACTTTAGTATCTCAATCTATTTTACATTCCTTTCTCTAAGTAATTATAATCAAAGGAGGGCGCCTCACAGGATTGATACAAGCATAGCGCCGTAGAATTGAATTCGAAGCCAAAATTATAAATTGAGGTAAATAAAAATGAAACTTTAAAAATTTTACTTTATTAAATTAATATTAGTGCCTATATTTGTACTTGTCTATCTAAACTTTTCCTTCTAGACGAGTGGTTACATTCCTCTTACTGTAACTAAATGCTCTCAAACCAATCCCGATTAAAACAGTAAGTTTGGAAACAACATATACGTCCTGTCCCTCCTTCGTACAATGAAAACTAATAATAGTTCACCTAAATAATGGAAGTTACGTTCACAAACTTGCCTGCGTGTAAAATTTTTATGATCATCATCTTATAGACTCAGTGCCATGGTCGGTATCAATGCTTACATTGTTTTTCTTTAGTTCACAATGGTTCGTGGTATCCTCAAATCTTGTAACGTTCATTTAACTCATTTCCCGATGTCATACAATGATGAACTTTTTACACCGCGAAGTAAGTTAGGTGACAGTACATATTCCTTTGTTACTTTCGTGTATTTCTATATGTTTATATGTTTTAAAAACATATTTTATGTTTTATTTTTTTAATACGGACTTCTTTATCCTAAGATAAATACTAGCCTACAACGATCTGTTGTTTGACTGGTTGCAGAACACTTTAGGATTTGGGTCACAAAATATTAGCTTGAGAAGAAGTATCCGAACACCGAAATAACTCGAAAAAACGAATAAAAAACTTTTTAAACACATACTTTGCTTAAACAATTCTTACTAAAAGTGAAAAATAATTTTGTTTATTCATGATTAAAAAGAAAAGCATGTGGCGTGCCAATTCAAGAATATATAAAGTGACTGTATATGAGAATGCGCCCCATCCTTTTTCTTTTACTCTTTAAAAAAGTTATTTTATTATTGTTTTATACATTATTTTCTTTATTTCACAATGGTTCGTGGTGTACTCAAATTTCGCAACGTTAATTATCTCATTTCCCGAAGTCATAGAGTGATGAAATTTGCACAGCGATGTAAGTTGGGTGATAATACAATTTGCCATGGCTATTTTCATTAATTTCTATATATTGGGTGCTTGAATTTATTCTCGCTGGTGCCAAATAGAGAGCAGCTTGTGCAAGATCAATCGGACCATAGGTGACTATTGCTGTGCATGCAAGTACTGGTAGTAAGTTGTGGGAAGCAGTGTGGAATACGCGATCGAAGTGCAAAGAACACAAGTTGTATCCAATTCAAGATGTCAGGTTTCATACCAAAGTTTAAAACATTTGAGGGAAGATTTCTGTTCTGCTTTCATCTCAGAAATTCTGCTGCTGTTGAAAGTCATCATTTGCTACTAGGGAAGTGTGGAAAGCATGCTCTATTGGAAACAACTTGCTGCGATTGATTTCGATGCTTCAAAGACAACGATTTTGACATGAATGACAAAGAGCGACTTGGTGAGCCGAGAAAGTTTAAAGACCGCGAATTGGAGGAATTACTGGAAGAGGAATTATGTCAAACGCTCAATTGTCGGAAACACTACATGTCGATGAGTCAACTGTTATCAAAGGTTTAAAAGCAATGGCAATGATCCAGAAGGGCGAAAACTAGGTCCACGATGAATTGCGGAAGAGAGGCACTGCGAAACGTTCAACCATTTGTGAAGTGCTGCTACAAAGACAAAAACGGAAGTGGTTTTTGCATCAAATAATGACTAGTGATGAAAAATTGATTCTTTACGACAAACCTAAGAGCATGGAGTCATGGGTGGATCCTGACGAACCATCAACCTGAAGGCCAAAACCGAGTATTCATGGAAAGAAGTTTATGTTGTGCATTAAGATGGATCAAGCCGGTGTTGTACATTTTGAGCTGTTGCAGCCAGGCGGAGCGATCAATATTAACGATACCGACGACAATAACTCCAGTAGAAACGTTCACCCAAGGACAAACGCGGTCAATACGTCACAAGAAATGACAGCGTTATTCTGCTTCATGATAACGGTAGACGGCATGTCTCCAAACCCCTCAAGGACATCTTGGCGGAATTTGGATGGATATCTTACTCCACCTGTCATGTTCCCCGGACATTGCTCCGTCAGATTACCATTTGTTTCCGCCACTATAACATGGCCTTTCTGAGCAGCACTTCTGTTCTTTCGCAGATATGCAAAAATGGCTTGATCATCTCGAAAGACTCTGCATTGTTTTACGGCGGAATCCATTTGTTACCTCTAAGATAGGAACAGGTTGTAGCTCCCAATGGGCACTACTTTGACTAGAATACCATTTACCGTTCTGTGGGAATAAATGTGTTTATGTAGCAAAAACAGCGAGAATTAATTCAAATACCTAATATTTATATATTTTAAAACATTTTAATATGGACTTCTTTATCACTCTATATAAAGTTGAAAGTGACTATGTGTGCATAAGCATAACGACAAAAGTGCATGACTGATTGGAATGATTTTTCGCACATAATTAGATACTGGACTCGTCTGATTGTGAGAAGTTATCATATCCCTTTGATTCAAAAAAAATATTATCCAAAAAGGCGACCCAAAATATACATTTTCCACACCGTTTGAACTAGAGATACGAAATTTGGCATAAAAGTGTATTATCAAGAGTAGTTTAAGAGTAGTACAACATTTTGAAATGTCACCATCTTGAATTCAAAATGATCGTCCAAAAACCATTTTCCACACCGAGCTACAGAAATGAAATGTATGAACCCACGACCTCCAGAATGCGAAACTATCCCTTTATGAACTTAACTACGGGACACTCTGCACTTATTATATCTTATCAATTTCGGGAATATCAGCAAATATAGTATTATCTTACACTAATTTCTACAACGAAGCTTCTGATGGATATGTCTTATATATTGTGAGATTTAGAGCTTGTACTTGAGCTTGCAACTTTAACACCAGATTTATTTTAAACAATGTTGGATAGGTATACTTTAGAACCCATAGGTATCAGTCCGACTAGCTGAGTTTGATTTCTTTAAATGAAGAAGAGAAAAGGATGAGTTACTTATAATTGTCTCTTACATATTTTTGTAAACTACATTGCACAGATAATAAGAGAGAATTTTCTTGTTGTAGTTTATTAAGATCACAACTCTATTAACTTACAATATATTTAGCCAATGTGAATTTTTCCCGTCGTAAGCACATAGAATATGAAACACACACATTCAGTACTAACGTATAATATGTTTCGATACTCTTATGCCTGGAACTTCCCTCTGCGCTAAGAGATGAAAATATATATCTAGAAGGGAAAAGGTTAAAAACGAGAAAAATTCTCCAACAGTCCCTCGTAAAGTTCTTTGGGGTATGTGAGTGGCGGAAGATGAAGTGCTAACATCGTGCCGTATCTTTCTTGATGTTAAGTGAGCATCAGGGGAAAGCAAGAGAGAGAGAGGTATGTAGGCTCTACTTTATGGATTTTGGTTCTCAGCTACCGACACTGGTCGATGAGAAAGTAGAAGACGATGAAAATGCGAAGGCGGCATTGGAAACCATCTTCTGTAAGTTACAAGGTGGTACAAACCATTTTTACTGACAGGAAATGGTGAGAAAGATACACAGGATTCCAGTGGAGTGTGTTGTCTTTAGAATCTAATGTCTATATTCCAGAATGTTTATACAGAACATCTTTTGAAAAAATGCATGCATTCAGTGAAGTATATTTAACTCTGAAGAGCCACATAAAATAGCAGTAAACTCTTCATTAAAAGAAAAGCTGTCTCCATACAGCATATTGCTATCATCATTATTGCCATTGTCGATATTTTGATGGTTCTTCTTGCGCATTCTGGTAGACTTCTTCAAAAAGGGTTTTTATACATGTTTTTTTCATCTAAAAGACTTGAATACAGAGGTGCGGGCACAGTGAAGTACAAGGATTAAACCTATTCTCCAGAACGAAAGACGAAATGAGTAACATCATTTGTACCGTGAAAAATTTTGTGTTTTTTTTTCTTTCTTGCTAAACTTTGTGAGTCATAATATATAACGAACGGCTTCGCATTTTGGTTAGAAAGATTCATTAATTTAAACAAATATTTCTTGAAAACAATAAATCAATGGATCAAGTGGCATCAACGGAAAGAATAGAGGCCGTAACAAATTCATAACCTGGCATACAGTAACGAGTACGTATAATGTACTCTCCCAAGTGAATTCGTACTGGAAACTTATTTATTGTTTTTAACAACTTTGGCTAAGGCCAGGATAAGTTTGGAGAAAGGATGTGGAATGAAGTCGGTCAGGACCCAGTTTTGAAGATACCATCCCATCCTTATTATAGTCTGACTGAGAAAATTTTCTAGAAACCCTCAGTACCACCCACCGGTATGGATTCCAGAACCTATTGAATGCCAAAGTTTTACCAAGAGACCTACGACCACTCGGTGCTCTGGAATTAGACAAAGGCTTTACGTCGTGATATTTACAATACTTCCAATTAAAAAATGCTTAATTGATGTAAGCAATGATTTCATGGAAATGAATACCCATTAATTTTCATGATACAAGTACTATTATCAAAAGACTTTCTATGTCTCCTTCAAATTGCACCTACAACAAAGAACAAGAGCAATAATCAATCAGCTTAACAAAGAAAATTACAAAGCTCTAAAGAAATTCGAACTACAGTTTGATGCAAAAAAACGTAACCGAAACCATAGTGGTTTTGTTGTCTAAATGGTCCACAGCTAGAAACGGACGTGGGAAGCAGTTTCAACATACAATATATTCAAAAGAATAGTTTTTCTGCACATTAAGGGTGAACAGCACAAGTTTGTGGTTAAACCGTGCCTGTACACAGATATCAGAGACCCAATAACGTAAATTTAATGAAAGTATTTTGTCCGACTTTATTTTGTCTTGACGTATATTCCCTTTAAAAGATTGTCCTCATTCCAAGGTAGTTTCTTTCTACCACTAGGCTTTTCGAAAAATTCCCAAAAGCACATTATTTCTACCTTCACGTGCAAAAATAAAAAAAAAATGTTCTTTCATTGTGCTGTTTATCAACATGCACGGCAGTGCATGAGCCAAGTTCTTCACGTCAGAAAACGTCAGCACTGCCAGAAGCATGTTATACAGGAACAAGAGTTTATGGCGAAATCGACGATTTGGGGGCCCCGTAAGAAAAAAGATGTTAAAGATAGGAATATGAGCTTTTGCTGTTAAGGAGATATGGTAAATATGTGCAGATGTAAAAAATTTCATATTCGTATCTCAAACTATGTTCTAGTTGTGGACCCCTGAAATTGCACATTTTAGGCTAACTGACTCACTCACTCACTCACTGACTCACTCATCATATTGTTTAGGGTGTTTGGAAAAGCTAGAAACATGAAATTGGGTATGAAGGTAGAGGATAAGTAGATAAAGGAAAAATTCCGACATTTTGAAAAGGTCGCCATCTTGGATTCGAAATGGCCGCAAACCCAGAATAATGAAATTTAGTTTGACAGTACAACATTATTAGTAGATCACGAAAATATAAGAAAACGTTAAAAATGTGTCCATCTTTTATCCAAAATGCCCGCCTAAGCCCCACTTTATAACGACTGAAGCTAGAGAAACGAAATTTGGTATGAAGGTGTACCATTACGAGTAGGTTAGAATAAATTCGGCTCGTCTCCCCTACTAGGTTACAGTTCCCAGCTGGAGCCTGATTGCAATAAAGGGGTGCGCCCCAGCGAGGCCATCTTGGAATTCTGGGGGCAGCGCCCCAATGAGGCGAAGCGAGTATATACATTACACAAGTGTAAAAAGCTGCGAAATACGAGCAAAAGCACCAGGGGTGCAAACTGTCCAGTCAACTCCTTCAACCTTAAAAAGTGGTGAAATGGAATATGGATGAGCCTAGTTCCTCGCGCCAACTTCCAGTACAGCTGCGTGTCCCACCAACTTTTATTCGTCACAAACGTTAGCACTGCCAGGAGCATGTTATACAGGCAGAATGTGGAAGTTTCCCCATTCGGACGCAGCGCTCTGGAGTATGATGGAATATCTGCATCATGGGGTGCAGCGCCCTGCAGATTCTGGTTGTGATAAAAGGACGCAGTTCCTCCAAACTCCTCAAGTTCGATGTGAGGAATGCCGTGGGATTCTTGGCGCAGCGATGCGAGCGAATCGAGGGGAGTATCAACACGTACGGCAGTGCATGCAGCCGAGTTCCGCGTGTCACAAAACGTCATTTTGAATCCAAAATGGCTGACTTCATAATCCATTTTCCAGAACGTTTGAACTAGAGATACGAAATTTGGCATAAAGGTGTATTAACAAGAGTAGTTTAGGAATAATTTACATTTTTAAAAAAGTTGTTAACTTGGATCAAAATGGCTTCACAAAAACTTTTACCACACCATTCGAGCTATAGAAACGAAATTTGGTATGAAGATGTACCATTACAAGTAGGTAACGGGAATGTAAGAATTAAAAAAAAATCGCTTTCTTTAATTCAACATAGCCGCCCAAATACCATTTTCCAAACCACTGAAACTAGAGAAACGAAATTTGGTATGAAGGTGTACCATCACGAAAATGTTTCAATAATCGATCAAACCACCGCTATGAGCGTGCAGCCCCCGAGGCGATATGAGAAAAGGTCTGCACAGCATGGGGCGCTGCCCCCAGAAATTCTGATTACAATAAAGGGGGCGTAGCCCTAAAAATTTGAAGTTGGGGCGCACACGGAATTCTGGGGCAGCACACCCAGCCAGGCGAACCCAGTATATATATACACGTATAAAAAGCTGTGAAATCCGAGCAAAACACCAGATGATGTTCGAACCTCAGCGTTGGTGGTGGTGGATTTTAGGAAGCAAATTTGCTGTATCATCACAAGTAGGTTACAATAAATATGGCAAAGCTTCCCTATGTTTCAATAAATATGGCATTCCCACGGGTGGTGCGTATGGGAAAAAATCTGCAACATGGAAGCACAGTGTCCTGGAGAGTGGTTAAGGTAAAGGGGCGTAAGTACCCAAAAACTCGAAGTTGGGGACGCAGCCAGCTACGGGGGGCGAGGACCTAAGCGAGGCCGAGCGAGCGAGTATATATATATTATACACGTACAAAAAGCTGTGAAATCCGAACAAAAACACCAGAGGTGCAAAAAGTGGAGAAAGTTCTTTAGCCCTAAAAAGGTGTGAAATGGGAGACGGATGAGCCAAGTTCCTTGGTGACAGCACGTAACAGGAACAAAGGAACTTGGCGCGAGCTGGCAAAAGCCTTAGGGTTGGGGGCGGTGGACGTAGTTGGTTTTAGGATCCTCACCACCCTTATAGCTTGAGGATCATGAATCTTGTCACCTCGCGCCAAGTTCCTTTGTTCCTGTTACATGCTGTCACCAAGGAACTTGGCTCATCTGTCTCCCATTTCACACCTTTTTAGGGCTAAAGAACTTGGCTCCACTTTTTGCATCTCTGATGTTTTTGTTCGGATGTTTAATACGCTATTGGTCATGCTGGTCAGGGTGACTGCTCGGCGTTTCGTAATATTTTCGTTCACACAATTGACATCGCTGGCACAGATTCGTCACACTTATTTATTTGTACAATACATAGCGATAAACGTTAAACGTACGCAGTTTGTCATGTGTCTCTGGATGTTTATTTTAAAGTTGTGCAAAATATAATATTTGCGAGCAGTCACCATGGCCGGTGTGACTAATTACGTTAGTATATATGTGATCATGGATTTTGAACATGATTCATCAAACCAGTTCAATATACCCTGAAATAAGCATTGTTTCAAGATTAGCAGCTGAAGGATGGTGAAATAACCTTATATGTACAGCTTTCTCTATACCAGATTAGGGGAATTTACATAGGCAAAATTTACCCTTAGCGTTTTCCACCTTATTGTAGAATAAAATTTACCCTTTGCGTTTTTCACTTTATTTTAGAAAATTCTCTGCACTTTGGCATTTATTACAAAACATGAAGTGTACTCTCTCAATACAATGTACTATCATAAATTATTGTGAAAAATAGGCTTTGGACAATTTTCAACCCAAAATGGCCCCATTATGGTGTAAAACCAGTTATATTTTTTGGGAACATTGCTATAAATTTTATTTAGACCATAAAGGATAATATAAAACTGGTTCCAATGGATCAGTGGGGTGTACGTGGAGTCCCTCTGGCTCCCCGAGGGACATTATTTTATGTGTACATATACATTTTTGTAATATATTATTATATGTGTGGGGGTTAAATGAAATGCTGCAATCTCTACTTTTTTTAACCGAGATTTTGATGACGTTATATACCTTAAAGTGTCTACTTTGAGATAGTAACACTCTTAGTAGCAAAAACAGCATATTATAATATCTATTTTTAATAGTTAAAAAGGCACTTACAAATGCTTTGTTATTAGAGGATCTAAGGTCAGCCATCTCGATACTAGCCTTAGGAACAAAGTTTGCAAACTCATTTACTGTAATCTAAACAGCAAAGTCAGCAAAATCCAATTCCATGAATTGTAGCGTTCTATTCAGTCATATGATTTGTGCCTGTCATAACCGCCTGTTGCTAACAGCTAATACTATTTGTTATTGGTGTGGATTGATATTTTTTTTTACACTGTGTAATGCTAAGTTTTCTTTATGTTAATATTGTTAACTTTTTAAAAAGTTAAAGTGTAATGGAACCTGACTTAGAAGATGGCATTTCCCCTGTATCGCCTAGAAAAGTAAAACAGGGTCCGAATCGCCCTGAAAATTGGAATTGGAATGCCGCTAAAAAGAAGCTGACAATCGCAATAAATATATTTTTATGCTGATGATGTTTGTCTTAAAGTTAGCTAACTTGGAAAAACTCTGTACATACTTTTACATAAAACTAAAATGTTTTATACGTTGTAACATTAAAAATAAGTTACTTTTTAAACTGTGCTTCGCTTATTATTTCCCTAATGGTTTATTTTTATTTTTATGGCAACGCTAACATACAATCTAAACTTTAATAGTTTATGAAAAATGTTTAAAAGTTAGACGTTGTTAGGAGTCTCTCTAAAAGTTAACGAGTTCTTAGCTGCAAAAACAGCAAAATTCAAATTTTAGAAGCAAAACCAGCAATCTCCCAACAAAAGCACCCTATAACTATTTAAAAAATGAAGGTTAAGCCCTAGTTCTTTGTGTATATACTAGTTTTATCCCTAGGAACCACAGGAAAAAAATATACTATGATATTTACCACCTTAATATTTTTGGCTCTCCTGTAATATTTGCTGGAGTGGAGATTGCAGCTTTTGCTTTTAACCTCCATATTTATATTATCCTTGACAAAAGAAAAGAAAGTCGTAGTACTTTTATCCTGTCTAGTGTTTAAAAATACTGCGCGTGCTTGTATTTCACTTGAGAATACTAGCTCAATATTTTAGTTTTATGTTGACTAAGTTACAATGGGATACTAAGGGACGTTAATATTATTATTTAATGAGTTTCCTTTCACTCAGAATATTCGTGGGATTTTGCCTGATAAGTATAATAATGGAATTCAACGAAAATATATTTATGTTGTGAGTTCTCCAGACTGCTCATGGAGAGCTTCGGTGTGGTGTTTCTTCAGACTGCTCTTGGAGGTTAATGTCACTTGCCATGTACCAGAGATATCAAGCGATATAACAATAGGAGAGGAAAAGCTAAGGATAGAATAGTAAGAGATAAATATGCATTTTTTGAAAATTATGTTGGATATTTATCGGCCTATTGGCCCAAAATGGGAGCATTGAGAAAAAGTTTATCTTACCGTTTACTTTTCGTTTTGTTATTTAGATGAATGAAATTTTAGTAATTTGTAAACACCCTTATATTTAGCATTGTGGGAAGCAAATTGTTTGTAATTTAAGATGAATGTGTAATTGGTTATCTCCTTTCCACTAACAAAATATGATATGAGTAATTTTAATGTAACGCCCGAATCAGTACGATCATTATATTGTGTTTTGAGATGGTTTAATAAACACTGTCATATTTCGTAATACATAAAGATGTTGTACTTAACTATGAAAATAATAATTAGTTATATGCATAAATATTAAAATATTTACTTAACCTAAATTAAATTTCTCCTCTATTCTTCCAATATTAATATTTATTTCTCATTCATAAAATACTGATACTTCATATTTATTACCTTTGCAGCATCTTAAGGTATTAAATCGTTTATGTTTACTACGTTCTATTCGTGGAATATAGTGTTTATAGTCATTTCGATAAAACTCTGACAAATTTTATTTGTACCAACCATCTTACAAGGGAAGGGTTTGGATTCAAACAGGATTTTTTAAATAAGACTTCGTATATTTATTTGTGCTCCGATGCTGATAATGCCTGTAAAACAGTTTGACCGGTAAGGCTTCGTTTGTCCGCTACAGAGGGTTAAAGTTTGGAGCAAGGGGAAAACAGCCGCAGCAATGACTCCCGTAGTTTCAGCTTGAACAGGATTTTTTTGATAAGACTTCGTATTTGTACCCCGATTCTGATAATGCCTGGAAAGTAATTCGACCGTATAAGGCGGTGTTTGTCTACTACAGGGCGTTAAAGTTTGGAGCAACTGGGACATTTGAGAAAGTGGAAGACAGCCCAGGCAGCTGCTGCAAAGGCTTCCGCAGTTTCTGTTCGAACACGCATTTATTACTCAAAATGTATACATGGACATACCTGATAGTGCTGGTAAAGACTACAAAGCCACAATTCCGTGTAACAAATAACTTGGCAGATATAGGCCAGTATTTGTCTTCACAAATGCCAGTTAGGCGTTTCCTCAAAGGGAGTAAAACAGAACGGAGAGTCACAATAGGCAGAAGGACAAAAGGCAATTCAGGCCAACCATCAAAGACACACTCCAAAAATGATACGAATCTCACAAAAAATCTGAATTTTGGAGGGTGGGGTTTGGACCCCCAGGATCTTTCACCTCCTCTACATACGTCCCTATCCGTAACTGTCAGCAAATTCAAGAGTGGAAAATAAAGTAGCGTCTGACACCGTGTCCATGGAGTATGATTTTGAAGATTGCTCTGTATGCCTATTTTGATTATCCCTTCTGTTTTAATCACTTTGGGAAAAAGGCTAACCTGCATGCATTTTCGAAGACAAGTACTGGCCTATATCTGCTAAACTATTTGCTACACAGTATTGTAGCTTTGCAGTCTTTATCAGCACTTTCAGGTATGCCCATGTATACATTTTGAGTAACAAATACGTGTTCGAACCGAAACTGCGGGAGCTGTTGCAGCGGCTGCCCGGACTGTCTTCCATTTGCTGCAAACTTTAACGCCCTGTAGCGAACAAACGCGGCATTACACGGTCGAATAACTTTGCAGGCATTATCAGCATCAGCGTACGAATAGAAATACGAAGTCTTATAAAAACATCTTGTTCAAGACGAAACTACGGGAGTCATTACAGCGGCTACTCCTCCTTGCTCCAAATTTTACCGCCCTGTAGTGGACAACCGAAGCCTTACCCGTTCGAACTGCTTTACAGGCATTATCAGTATCGGGGTACAAATACATATACGAAGTCTTATAAAAAAGATCCTGTTCGAACCCAACCCATTCCCTTGTTAGTAGTAACTATTGACTTATGCCCTTCTTAATTATGCGAAGGTAATTCTTTTAATCCACCGACATGTATGCCTCGGGTATGATTTGAACACCTGAAGTTCGTGAACGGTGGCCTCTCACCCTGTTCCACACAGCATTGGAGGTCGGCCTGTATTTCTTTTGAGTGTGCAATATAATTTGAATTATATTTATTTCCTTTAGGCATCTCATGCTCAGGTCGAGATAGTTTATCACCCAGTACTTAGTTTTGTAGATGCCAGAGGGGCATTTGCCTTGTGTAACTGAAGAATACCCTGTAAAAAAGTATGCAATGGAATGTTCCAGTTATTTGCCTGACATGACCGAGGGAAACCAGGAAAAATTGCAGTCGGTCGGTTCTAATACTTCAACACGAGCCATTTTATTTCCAAGGAAAAAACGTTTTCACTGTGCCATCACGTACTTATTTCCAGTCAATCCTTCATTTCATTTCTTCACTTACCCGTTTAAATTTCATTCCCATTCGATGCATCTAAAAAAAAATCATCACTGACATTTTTCTAACGTAACAGTGATATTTCTTTGTTGTTAACGTCTTAAACAACTTTCTTTCCATCTTCTTTTCGTATTCTAAATTTTGTCATTATTCCTGAAGTTATTTGTAGAAGGCTCACTTCAGACTACCAATTACGCTTCTCTTCCAAGATCGTTAAAGGATATTTCAGAACGGTTGGTATAATCTGGCTTAGCATGGAAGGCAGGTACAAGATTTGACAAAGAACTAAATGGTGATTTCGAGAATTAATGAAACTACTTCGGAAATAGGAGATTTTTTTTTTAAGTCTTAAGTAGAATATTGGTGAGCATATAATAACAAAATGCCATTTAGTTAACTTAAATGCTCCTATGCAATATTCAAGTTTTCGGAAGGTGTTCTTGAGTCTAAAGTAGGCGTTCTTCACTTCCCTCGTCGCTCCAAATTTCCTCCCTACATTTTCCTCCCTTTTCATGGTAAAAAAAAAGGAATGCTGGTAAAGGTGCCAAATTGGCGTTACTAATAATAATTTCTCCTTTCACGACAGTACTAATTAAGGAGCAAACGTTTACACTTAATTTCTTATTGTTGGTACTTGCCTTTGCAAGCGGTTTTTTCCTTGTTCCTTAAGATCACATCTGGCAGGAAGTTTCTTTCCCTTGCATTTTTTCTTTAAAATAAGTCTTTAAAAGTGTGTCAGCAGCTTCTCCACAGAGTTGCCAGAAGAGGAAACTTTAAAAATCCTTCAAAAATCTACTACGAAAAATAAAGCTATAAAAAAATTAAAACATGCATTTATTAAAAATGCGTTAAGAAGGAAAAAATAACTTTTTATTGCTTTATAAGAAAAAGATGATTTCTGGAAAAATTAAAAAAAAAACATCAGACACATCAATTTCACAAAATCAGCTTATTAATTTACACAACATTTTACATACGATATTAAAATGGAGTATTTTTAGGAAAAAATAACAATTTTTCGTTTTCCTCCTGGAATCTATGTAAGAGAGGATGATCCATCATACTATGTTAAAGAAATTATGAATGATCTTTCAATTACAGTAATTCAATACAGTCAGATTTTCAGTGCGTTTTAAAACACACAGTGATTTACATGATTCCTTTTATCAAAATATATGTCATGGTAATGTTTTAAATCATTGATGAACGTGATGTCTGAATTAAGTCGAAATGTTCTCAATAGATAGCAACCTAATTATTCTCTGAATGTTGATTTTGAAGTTGACTTGACATATGTTGTGCGAAAATGGGAATTATATTTCTTTCCGAAAACTTAAGTTTGTTCCTAAAATTAGGATCTTTGTTAACCGTTGTTCTGTGGGTTCAGGCCTTATGCCCATGATCTCATAGTACTTCTGCTAATGCACTGCTTAAATTAACACTGTAAATATTACTAATTATATCCCCAACTTCCTCGCTAAATTGATTTTATTTCTACTTGGCAAAGAATGTTCTTATAAACTACCCATCAGCAGTGAGGAGACAAGAGATTTAGAAAATGTCCATCAATATGTGTTACATCTCTGATTCAAAATATATAATTTTATGATGAAATACTGACTTGGATAAAACAGTAAACAGGTTCATGAAGGTGGAAGCTTTCAAGCAGTAACATATATTCTGTTACCAAGCGTAAATAACATTATTTTGTTATAATAATTATAAAACAATAATCAAAACAATAATCTTTTCTTTCCAACAATCAGAATAAAATAACAATTGAATTTAAACAAAATTTGAACAAGATCTAAAAAAAAAATCTTTAAAGCAGGAAAATCTCATCTAATGCCTTCCCAGGAGGCAACGTACCAAGAATAGAAGATACATTCCCTCGCTGAATTGCGATACTGAGGCGCTGGATTAGGAAGGTGGTCGCGCAAGTCATGGGACACAGTCTGATCATCATTATCAATTGTTTCATTTTCACTTTCTTCATTCTATCTGACATCATCATGTTAAACCTAAACAAAGCATGAAGCGAACATAACTTACCAACTGACGTACAACAATACAACATCTGGAGTAATTGCAACGTCTTATTCACTTAGTAAATTGTCTATACATAAACGCAGCACAAATCAGTTATCCAATGTAAGCTCTCGTTCTCAGTCTCCCAGCATTCCTCATTCAGGTGGCTCAAACGCGCCTCCAACGAAAGATCACACACGCTCAGCATCCAAGACAGTGACTCAGATCATCATGTAATTAACTATTCTGACAGTGAACTTGCTGGCAATGAAACTCTGAAACATCCATCTGATACATTATATGCCTTTCTTCTAATGAACTTTGATCTAAGATACCAAACACCAAATATAGTTCTAAACAGTCTTCTGCAATATGTACATCTCGTATATCTCAGATTATACCAACATGGAACGCAATCACCATCAAATCTCAGGACTCCACGCTCTACACAACCATCAGGAATAAATATAGTTTTGAAATCTTCGATGTTCACGCTCAAAGCTCACCAATGAACAACAATCCTGTACATCAACCTCACCACCTCGCCGTTCTCCTATGCTTTTTGTTGTCATTCGTGGTGTAAATCCATACATCTCTGATTCAGAAGCAAAAATGGAACTACAACTTGTAGGCCACACTATTAGCAAATGTATCAGGATCAAAACCAAGGAGCGGACTCCAAGTTATATGGTTAGAGTGCTCACCAACCATCAACCTTCCATAGACAATCTTAATGCATCAGAAGCTTTCATATACAAAAAGAGATACAGAGTTGAGTCATCCCATACCGCACCACTACTACCGCTGCGATGCGAACACTGTCAATCATACAACGTACACCCTAATAACAGATGTCCTAGTACTCCAACCTGCGAAATACGCAAGTATAGATAATAACACCATTGGAAACACCACAGAAGTAAATAATATTATTAAATCATGACACAGTTATGGACATGGAAACAAAAGGCGGAGCTGGTCAACATTTAATAATTGGAAAGAATAAAGTTAAAATTGTCTTTTCGGCGGGCTTTATCAATACTTCCCAAGAACTCAACGAATTGTTAGTTAAAGAATCTAGAGGATTTATGGTTTTTACAGTACTTAAAACATTTTTACGACTCATTGAATTTCTAACGAAGGTTGATGAAACCCACTATTAGTCGCGTTGCACTGAGAGGTGGTTGTAGAGCATAGACCTAAAATTTGATAATGAAGTGGACTCTATGATTTAGATTGGCAGCGAATTCCATTTGCGGGACACCGAAACCGTAAAAGACTTAGGGAAGAAGGAAGAGTGGTGGTGGGGAATGGAAAGTAGTAGGTTCATACGTGATCTAGTACCGGGATTATGATGATCGCTCAGGAACTTAAAACACTGCAAAAGGTAGGGAGGTTGCTGTACACATAGAATTTTAAACAGCAAAATTAATGATTGCCATTCCCTTCGTTGGAGACTTTCAACCACTGCAACCTATCGAAATATGGTGTTAGATGGTCGAACGATATGAAACGAAACGAACAGAAGCATTTTGAATGCGTTGTAGCCGGTAAGTCAGTACTTCATCTAGGTTAGCAAGAACTAAATTACAGTAATCTAAATGAGGCATTACTAGTGCCTGACAAGAGTTTTCTTAAGTGAAATTGGATGAAAATTGATAAGTATGTTCAATGTGTGTAAAACGGCAAAGGCATTTCTAGAGACAGTGCTGACATATTCCGTCCAAGTTAGATGTTGATTCCAAATAATACCTCAATTTTTCACGGTATCCGAGAAAGGAATAATGTCTATCTAGAAACGAGTACGATTGAAGGGACGAGAAGATAGGTTTTGAGGTTATACGAAGACATTGAGATTTAGATTCAAGCAATTATCATTTGACCACTGAACAATAATTTGTAAGTCCTCAATCAGTTTGGCTATAGATGTAGTTAGCTCATTTGGAGAGCAGGAAATGTATAATTGGAAGTCGTCGGTGTAAAGGTGATACTTACAGTGCTGCAATACAGATGGCAAATCGTTTATATACAAGCAGAAATGAAGTGGACCTAGTACGCTACCTTGAGGGACATCATGATGAAGAGGTTTCAACGAAGAGTCAATACCAGACACAGATACAGATTGCCAAATGCCATTAAAGTAATTCTGAATCCAGTTTACAGAAGACTCTGAGAAATTGAAAATCCTTGATAGTTTGAGAAAAAGAATATTGTGACTTATAGATTGGAAAGCTTTACTGGAATCAAGGAGTGCAAGGATTGTTATTTTCCTATTGTCAGGAGCATAACGAATATCATCTGTTACATGAACCAAAGCACTGGCGGTACTACAACCTTTCCGGAATCCTGATTGGAAGGGGTTTAGAAGATTATAAGTAAGAACGAATCTGATTCTGATCACTTACAATGTTTTCTAGAGCTTTCGAAAGAGCTGGTAAAATACTAATATGTCGAAAGTCGTCAGCACTGCATATGACTTTTGCTTTGGGGAGAGGTAAAACTCGAGTTATTTTCCACAACCCGGGAAAAGTGCTTGTGGTAATTGATAGGTTAAACAGGTTCCTAATTGGGACAAGAACATATGGTAATATTTTTCGAATTAACTCTAGGGATATTTCATCTGTCATTGTGTCTCAGGATTTTATTTTATTGATAGCATTTTCAACTATCTGCAGGCTTACACCTGCCATGGAGAACGAAGTTTGGCTGTTAGGGCAGGATACATTGCCATAAGCAGCCAATTTTTCTGTATTATTGTGGGGTTTATATTACAAACATGCTTATTAAAAGTGTCAGGCGCAATGTGCATAAATGTATAATTTGCAGAATACTTTTTACATCTGATTTGGAGAAGTTTTAACCTTTTCCATAATTGGCCTTTTTTAGGTAGATTTCGAAGAAATATATACTGTATATCTGGTGTAGTAAAAAGTAATCCATTATTTTTGCATGACATTGAAGGCTTGACTTACCATAGTTAGAATGATCCGATTTAGGTCACATATGCGCC
>JAGDQP010020498.1:824-30685 GCA_022664845.1 Lepisma saccharinum | reverse complement strand
TATGAATTATAAAATAGGTTTTTATCACTAACAGCTGAGGAGTTTGTGGTGGGATACATCCAAAACTTTGTCCTATTATATTTAATGGTCTCTACACCATGGATTTTTTTTTAAGTTATTTTTTTAGAGTTGGCAAAACTGACAACTCGGAAACCAAAAAATATCAAATATATTTGTAATTTTAAAGTACTTAGGAATTCATTTATGTTGTATTTGTTTTTAATTGCCTGTATAAACAATTTTTAATAAGAAGATGTTAGCTGTATTACAAATGTTTGCCTTAAAACACGAAATTTACAAACACGAAGGTTAAGACCTTTCTTCTAAAAAATGGATTTAAAAAAACGAACGTTTTGAATTTCTATATGCAACAGTATGTGTAAATGTATGATTGTGATTGGTAACATCTTCCAGAATTGCTTTCAGGTTGGTATTAACAAAACTTGGTATTTGATTACTCATATGGTTTAGTTTTAATGAAGTCCTTTTACTAGGTTTGTTTATATGTGACTAGAAGGTGGTATTTTATACGTATTACTTGCAGCCTGCTAGTGTGTAAATTATCTACATATTCTGATGACTCATGGATCAGTCATGGATAGTGCCATCTAAACGCAAACTCAGGTCAGTGATACTTTTTGTGTCTTTTGTAATTCAACATACCAAAAAGATATTTCAACATGCTTTTTATTAAACGTTACCTAACGAAAGTTAGTTTTAAAATTAAACAGAGTTCGGCTTAATATTTTTGTATTTTCCCATTTTCAGAAACTGTGATACTTTCAAATTTAACCTTCTTGATAGGTGATACTTTAAAATTTAACCTTCTTGATAGTACTCTATTTCTTGACAGTCCGCAAACATCTATTATGTATCTTAACAAAAGTTGACTGATAAAATTAGTCGATGGGTGCCAATTACATGTACATGAGTGGAAGAAAATTAAGCATTTTTCGCAAACCACGAGACACATTTAAGCATCTTCGCTAAGTCACATCTTTTCTAACTCCATTATGCAGGTAATGTTCCTGAGGGTAACTACCCAAGTGAGTTTCAGGGTAGTGAAGAAGGAGGATATTCAAATGTAGTAGGCAGAGAATTTTTTCAGACGTCAGATGTCGTGATTAAGGTCGAGATTTCTGATGAAGACTATGAAAATATACAAGAATCTCTAAGCATTGATGATACAGTTCAGCCCACTGTTTATCTACAGTCCATGGAGGAATCAAATAATTCCGAAAAGACGTAAGTTATTTGAGAATGTAGTACGGTGGTTCATATTTTTATCGTGTTTTTATTTCAGCGTTTCTGAAGAGTTGTTTTTGCTACTATTAAGATTTTATTAATTTTCTTTTGGAAATACTAGAAACTACAAATTTTTAGTTTGTAAAAATATGTAAATTATCCTGTTGAAATGAATCCTGCTTAACATATTAGCCTTTAAACTATACACGTGTGTCGAAACTAAAGTTTGCTCAAGTTGTGAAAAAACGTCGAGTTGTCCTTTTTATGTATCTTTCTTATTGTAATTTTGTAACTATAATAATTATGTTGTTGTTCAGTTCATCTTGCCTACTGATGCAGCCGTTTGGATTCTAATCATAAATATAATGCTCAGTGTATCGTCAGTTACTTTCCAGATATTTCACAGAAAACTTTCAATTGAAGGAGTAATACTCTTTGTTTAGTATATACGTATCTGTTAAGCGGTATATGTTAAGTTACTTTACTTGAAACCGTGTGAAACGTTTGTAAAAATTATAATAGAAGAGATTAGGTAAGCATAATATTTATTATGTATCTAAATACGTATTTCCCATTCCTGATTCTGCTGTTTCATTTCAATACATGTATGATATAAGCCATTCTATTTGAACAAGCATTTCTGATTATCATGATTGGTATTACTTTTATTATTCAATATTGGGTCGTAAAGGCAATATTTATTATTACTCATGAAGTCTCACAATATCTTTCTGACAGCTTCGTTGTTTATATTACTTAAATATCAACATATACTTAACACACAAACTTTCATTCTTATTATTCCGCTACAAGAAATTTTGCTCGTAATTGTGTTCTCGTTTTAAAAATACTTCCAACGCCAGTGATGTTTAAACAATAGTTTTTAAACACCGACAAACATGGTATTCAATAATTTTAAATTTCCTTTCCTAACAGTCATCAGAATATGTGGCTTGATGCGAGGATTTTTTTTCTTTGCTGCCCAGACTCACTTTGAATTCTGCTTGATGCTGCTGTTTCAATTTAAATTTATTTGCTTTAAGTATCTATTGCCCTGGCCAAGAATGTTTTTGTGTTATATACATTAAATATTGGTATTAATCTTTGCTTATCCTGCGCTCCCTTTCTTAGAATTTTGCACCATTTTTCCGAAATAAGTCAGTATGTGTTAATCTCTTTTTAAATGGTTAGAAGAATTTAATGACACAACACGAAGTCTTGATTCCTTCGTTTCTTCAGGAGATAAAGACCCAGATTGTAGATTTGACTGAAAAAAATAAATAAAAAATGATGCTCATTATCAACCATGCTCTCTTTTTTTATCTTTAATGGAATCAATACATCTTCTGTGCATTCTTTCAATAACCTAACTTGAATATTTCTTCAGTCATGACCTGCATCTGAGAAATGTTACTGGCTGTAATCCGCTTACCGTATGCGCCAGTTGTAGGAGAATATAAACGTTTACAGCAATTTTGAATGCACTTGTCATATGACGCTTTCGCAAAACTATTAACAAGGACGTTTATCAAAATATATTAGCAGTGAAATAGATGTCGTGTGAGAATACTGTATTGTTCTCTGTATGTGAAGCGTGAGCTTAGAATCAAAGAACAAACTACATACGTGAAACTTAATATTTGCTTCCTTTATTTTAGTTATCATGAGCATCATCATTACTGTTCTTCTGAAAGCGGCAAGATGCTTAAGGCAACTTTAGCTCTCTCCAATACTTTATCCATATTGAGATAAGTTTCCTATAACTCTCCAAAATTAAACCTTACATCCACTAAATATTAATTGTATTCACAGAAAATATTACATTAACCTTGTATAAGAGAAGTTTCAATTTTAAATCCACTGATTTTAAAACCCTGTATAATCACGACTCACTACATACACCTTGTCATTTTCTTATTAATTACAAGGAACATATCGGGAGTCAGACACTCAGACTTCAACAAATTTCTCACTGCTGGTAGTCTTCAACGTGAAAAGAAATAGGATGAGCTCCTAGGTTTCGAAATTGCATCTAGAAGGAATTGTTCTGTTCTTTATCTCTAGTAAAATGTATTGCGTGTTCCAAATGTGCAAAATATTATTTCTAGAGATTTGACGCAACATGAATGTCACCGTATCAAATGTGAATAAGGCCAAGTATCGCAGCTGTGGCGCATGCTACAAGCTCCGTCCGCTATCTTGAGTTCAATTTTTTTTTTAAATTGCAGTGGGGACAAGTGACGCATGAAAAGCATCTGAAATTTTCTCAAAATGTCACTGGTGAAAAAATAATTTTACTATATTTTTAACCGTTTTAAATTATTGCGTGTTACATTTTACATTTGGTATGTATCTAAATATCCATATAATTTCCTCATAATTTCTACAGATTATACTGAACATAAATATATCCATATGCAATGTAAATAATACCAAACACTGCATCTCTGGAACAATATATATGCTTCGGCCGCCATCTTGGATTCACTTTTTTCATGTGAATATGGGCAAGTGACATCAAATTCATCTGAAATGTTCTAAGGGACTCACTGATGCAATTTGGTTTTCGTATGTTTAACTAATCGCAAGTTATTTCAAGTTAACTAAAATAAAGTCGTTTTTAATTCCATAATCCTCGAGTTACGACGAACATCCAGTCTGTGATTCCCACGCACAATGCGTCGGTGTTCAATACACTTTCGCAAGCGTACACTGCAACTTCTCGGTAGCCAAGGCTGTCCGCGGCTGTGGTTCGATTCCTGTTCAGGCTCCTAGCATTTTAGAAGTAAATATTTATTTATGCTATTCTTATTAAGTAGTGAAGGTACATTCACATTATAGTATTTTAAAGTTTCTGAGAGAACGTAAAGGAATGCCGAAAACGTGAGAACGAGTGAAGACCGATTAGTTGTCAATGTTTCTCTCACTATCCATTGCCCCTTATGTAAATAAAAGTATAATCGTGATATTTGTCAGTAAAAAAAAAGACGCGTGGTCACTTTGTTGTCAATACTAAAAAAACTGAGAGTCGTGACGCCATAGCAGTGGTTGCCTACAGAATTGTTGATCTAGATGTACACAAACAGATACAGTCAAATAAACGGGAGCACCGTCCTGTGGAACCACTGTGAAACTTTAGTGAAATCATCTTCTTCATTTAAGATAAGTGGGATAATTGACTTTTCCAGCGTGTGGAAATAACTGTTACTAGTCAAAGTATCCTCAAAGACACTGCCCTAAGTACTCGAGTATACCATATTCCACACCACATTAGGACCTTTCGTTTCTCTTACATCGTTCGTAGTTGAGATCCACGTGGATTGGTGTTAGACCTCTTAGTTAGTAAATAAGAGGCTTCAGCACTAAATATTATCATTAATGCAAGATTTTGATTACTCCAAATTTGTTTCAGGTCATCTCATAAAACAGAATAAGCCGATGCGAATCATCTTCACTCAACTCGTGTTGTATTTGCAGCTTCTGCAAGTGAATAACCAACACGTTATTATCTTATTCTGTTCTTTTCGTCTTCTGTTACAGTACTATCGAATTAAAACAATGTTCTTTCTAATTTACTTGTAATAACTTGGGAAAAGTTGAATGTGCTGCAAAACAAATTGCTTCAGAGAGTTCCTGAGAAAATTGCATGTGAATTTCATGTCACTCGTCTCTATTTTTACTCAAAAGAAGATAAGTTGAATCTGAGATGGCGGATCCAAGTTGAGCGACGGAGGGAGCATGCATGCGAAATGCAATAGCTGGTCTTATTTACATGGTATGTAAATACATTCATGTTCGGTATAATCTGTAGGAGTTATATGGATACTTCGATACATATCAAAGCAAAATGGAACACGAAATAACTTATGAAAGGTTAGGAATATATTAAAACTAAATTAACCAGTAACATTTTGAGAAACTTTCAAGGTTATTTGAAGTGTCGCTTGCTTCTATGTCCATTAAGAAAATAATTTGAGCTCAAAAATAGCGGACGGAGAAAGTAGCATGCATCAATAGACGCAGTACCTGCTGTCATTCACATTTGATATGGTTACACCCATATTGCCTAAAATATGTAGAAATGATATAATTATATTTGAATCACCCAATTCAGTTCACAAGGGAAATCGCAGAACTTTCCATTTATTTAGTTTCTTCTGGACGCAATTGAAAAACGTAAGAGCTCACCCTATTTCTTTTTACGTTGAAGGCTTTAAACTGTGAAAGTTTCATTAAAATCTTAATATATTCGGTTCTGTTCCTTGATATACCTACTTCTTTTCATAACGCAGGCCCAAAGATCTAGTTACGAAGCTGAGCACCATGAGCTGCATAGGTTTGACTTCTGCTCACACAAAGTACTGTTAGAGAAGTGTTTTCTTGGTTTCAGTCTGACATACAACACATAAACAAGGATAGCACTTTGAATTAAGGCGAGGACCGCTTGCTTCTTTTTCCGTCTACGGAGTAAGCTTACTAACGAAGCAACGAACACTTCAAAGCAAATATAGTGTATAGCTTAAATATTTTTCAATTTTTAAACTCACTGAGAGCTACAAGTACAAAAGCCTGTTATTAGTTACCAAAGCAACCAATTACCCTAAAAGAATATACATTAAATCTGTATAACACAACGTTCTCCTAACTAACACCTTCCTATATTGGGAGGCTAATTGAATGTCATGCATGTCCGAGAACTGAACCCAAATCCTGTGTGTACCAAGAGGGGGATGTACCATTGAGTTCCTTCCATGCATTCAGCTTTCTGTGCACATAATAAGATTCCTCAGGCATCACTGATGGTTGCTACATTTTTTTTTTAAATCTCACCACTAGTATTGTAAGCATAATATAGAAGGTTTCATATTTTCAGTATCCTGTCATATTTGAGATCCGTTGTCTTACATATGAATTTAATTCGAGACGCCACTTGAGTGGTTACAATAATAACTCGTCATTAATTTATGTTACCCACATCTGAATGAATATTTGTAAAGAGATTAAGCTCGCATTAAAGTATTTTGGGGGAGTTATATTTTTATATCAGATAAATTACTTTCTGATTTTTAGATTAAGATCCCATGATAAATTCCTTGAGTACAAAAGGTGCCAGTCATCGACACATGAGCGGTCATGTATCATGTTTATTTTGATATTGATTTTTCTCCCAAACTTGTGAATAAGTCAGTTTAATATATATATAATTTACCATTCTAAAGCTTCTCCGCCACTTGCAGGTGGCAGAGATACTATAGGCTGAACTTCACTAGCTTTAATAAAGCCTTTTCCAAGTTCAATCGTTCTGAATTATCCGTGAATCTGAATAGTAGTCTGGAAAAGCCAAGGAATTCGTTCTAGCCAAATGAGTGGAAACCTTACACGACTATCACTAAACTATACTAAAAAAATATTTCGGAGTAAGATAAGAGTTTGCGTAATTTCAGTTCACTTATATCCACTAATAACAGAACAGTTCCAACTGAAAGTTAATTTTAGGTTTCTTCTCTCCACTAATCACAGGCCAATTCTAATTAAAAGTGCACGTATATATCTATTTATATTAAGACGAATACCGCTCCATCCCCCCTGCCATGAACATTGACACCAATCAAGTTTTCTATTATGGAAAATTCTTCCAATTAAAATTTCACTTTCGGAAACTAGAAACTAAAGTTCAACCAAAGGGCAAAAATAGAAAGCAAACAAATTAGGTATCAAATGTAAAATCTTAATTTAAATCTTAAAATCTTAATATTAATTAAAAATCTGAGGCACAAGGCTTAGTGTTACACCCTACTTTATATCCTTTAGTGTAGGCGATATTTGAATCATCCGATTAATACGAACGGTACTCCTATACATAGACTAGAAGAAGTTATAGACTGCTTCGATCATTAAAAACAATTACTGTAGTATATTTTTCTCTTGATGATGATACACAAATTGAATTTGAATATCAACAAAGTATTTTAAATCAACACTTTCATACACCAAAAAACCCTTACGTTGAATCATCCTTTGCCTCAAAACGTCATCACACTGAAACATCCGTGCACCGAAACGTCCTACACCGAAACGACCTGCACCGAAACATCCTACACCAAAACGTCCTACACCGAAACGTCCTAGACCCCCTTTCTCCCACATTAAACATGTTTTGTCAGAAAAAATATTAGCCACACCTGGTAGTAAATAAAAACTTTACCTTCCACATACATTATGAACAACTGAATGTCACTTGAAATATTAACATCCTACTACTTCAAAATAGAATACAATACTTTATTGGTAATATTAGCATAAGCTAAACCTATTATGTAGTCTATGATTATAGTAGACTCTATATCAATTTCTGTTGCAATAGTGATTGTTCAAAAATTACAAACGAATCATCAGGTACACTTTACCTCCACAAGATACGATAAAATTTATTGAAGAGCTATTTTATTTTAATTTTCTGCATATATTTATTTCACATCATAAAAACACAATGTAATTCTACTCGGTGTAGACAATTTAACTTTCAGCGCCGCTCTGGTAGCACAGTAGTCACATGTTCAAGCCACAAGGAATGTAATTGGTAGATCACTGCGTTGAATTCAAGAAAAATAGGACAGGTTCTAAACAAAATGTATTGGATGAGAAAGCTTCAATTCAAGGGGTTTCCTGCGTAGAGTCCGTGATTCGTGACGTTATTTTGATCATATTTCTTGTTCAACGACTTGTTCGAGCTTTTCCGAATGGTGTACGAGAGACTTAATACGAAGGTAATTTAGACCAGCATATATATTGTTATTAAATTTTCTAAACCCTCCCGGAACAGCTGAGAGTTTCCCGGAATCAAATTCTCCCCCTCGATGAAAGGTTTTGTCCCGAAATGCCGAGATTCTTATTTTATATCTGTAATTCCGAAAAAAAAGTGGAATCTCTAAAAGACTTAAGGCCTATTAGTATATTACCTACTTGTCGAAAGTGGTTGAAAAAATTGTATATCAGCAACTGTACAAATATGTAACTAAACACAATCTACTACCGGTTAGTCAGTCTGGTTTTCGCAGGCACCATAGCACTACTACTGCATTATTGCAAGTTACAGACGAAACGTTACAAACAATTAATTCCTCCTATGCTACTGTACTAGTTCTGCTTGATCTCACAAAGGCATTTGATTTAGTGCAACACGATTTACTTTTAGCCTAATTATTACAATGTAGCGAAGTCTACTCTCTCGTGGTTCCGGTCGTATCTCTATAACAGAGAACAAAGAGTTATGTTACAAAATTCCGCACTGGTACTATCTGAACCAGCTAAAATTAATAATGGTGTGCCACAAGGCTCTATATTAGGTCTTTTACTTTTTTCAATATACTCTTCTGACCTACTTCTTACATTGAAGCATTCTCTAGTCCAATCTTATGCTGATGATACACAATTATTTATCTCGTCTCCACCTAGTCTATTAAATACGAAAGTGACACTTCTTAATAAAGATCTCAAGGCTATCAATGATTGGTGCGTCGGTAATGGGTTACTAGTTAACCCACAAAAATGTACATTCACGATCATAGGAACAAAAAATAACCTGAAGAATATATTTCCTGATGAAATTAAAGTGAACATAATGAACGTAAATATTACACATTCCAAGGTGGTCAGAAATCTAGGAGTCCAGATGGACGAAAATCTTACCTGGAGCTCTCATGTGTCCACCCAGTGTACGAAAGTTCTGTCAACCCTGCGATATCTTTATAAACTACGCGAATACTTCACAAAAGAGACTAAATTATATCTTGTCCGTAACCTTATTCTATCTCTTTTCGATTACTGTGATGTAGTCTACGGTCCGGGCTTAACCTTGAGTAAGGCAATACCTATACAAAAAATACAAAATGCCTGCGTAAGATTTAGCCTAGGATTTCATAGATCGGAACATGTACTACCAAAGTTGAATAATGAAAATATGCTTACTATGTCAAGGAGACGTAACTTGCACTATTGTTGTTTAATATTTAAACATTTAAAAAATAAATCTCCCCCCTACCTAACAAATAAACTTAACCCTAGTAGAACTGTACATCACTACACAACACGTAATAGTAACGCCCTTAATGTCCCCCGTTTCAGACTCTGCAAAACAGCTGGTTCATTTTCTGTTTCAGCAGCAAGAACATGGAACTCTCTGCCAATCAGTATTACAAATTCTACCACCTACAGTGCGTTCAAAAATATGGTCAAACATTTCCTCCATCGGAAGCAATTACTAAGCTTAAACTCTGATGACCCAACCTGACAATTTCACTCATTGGTATTGTGTAATTAGAATCACTATATATTTGTAACGTCTTTTTTTTTCCTCGTAGATATGTAACTGTTGACACCAATAAAAAAATGTGTGTGTTTGGTGTCTTTATCTATGTGTGTGTGTGTGTGTGTGTGTGTGTGTGTGTGTGTGTGAGTTAGTGCATTTAGTATATAGGATTGTTTTTTATTAGTATCATTGTGCATTATTCTTTCATCATTCCTTTTTCTTTGTATTGTATTTCGCTTATATTACCAACATTGTATATTTCATATAATTCTATTATTGTTGTAGTGCCCTTAGTAGTGGCTAATGTGCACTATTCTTTCTTTTTTTTTCTTATTGTAATATTGTAACCATACTCTTATTTTGACAAGGGTTAGGTGGCAGAGCAGCCATAGGCTGAACTTCGCCCGCTTCAATAAAGACCATTTCAATTCAATTCAATTAATATTTTTGCATGCATGTGCCAAGTAAAACCGTTTTGAAATTCAACTCAACAACTAAGATTCATAATATTATTTTGGAGTTTAGTGGACAGAAAACAGACACGGCCTTCAGTAGGCAGGGAACGAAATAACATAACTAAACCCATGGTTACGCCATAGTCTCCAGACTTTTTACATGCCTTCATCCAGCTCTATATACGTACCTCCGTCTACCAGAGCTGAAGCGGGTCTGACCCGATTTCGACCCGGTGGCCCGGAAGGCAGAGCACAGATTTATTTATTAAATACTTTTGCGTTTGAACAGTGTATTTTTCGTGGGTAAATGCGGGAATTACTCTCCAGAGCACGAAATATACGACGCCGAAAACTTCCTAATAATAGTAAAAACAAAGTAGTATGGTGATATGACGCTATGTAAATAGTCTCATGTCACCATAAAAATATACCGTCCGAGATGTGCAAAGGCTATTCTGAGAGAATGTTGTGTTTGAACTATTGAATCGGATAACGGCATTAACATATTTTAAAACTCTAAAACATGAAGTTTGCGTACATTTGAAGGAATCTCACGAATTGCAATATTGTTATATTCAAACCACACGAACGAGACCAGATCACCGGGGCAATAGGATCGAAATTCAAGCATCGGCTCACCGAGTGACAGTCAGCCCATTGACTTAGGAAGTTTCGAAGCGTGTATCCGGGTCAGGCTGGGTCGCATTTTCAGCTCTGACGTCTGGCTCGTGGTGGTAGAATAGTTCGTTATGTTGAAAATATTTTTCCTGGTAAAAAACTTAAATATTTTTCCAAGGACAAAGTATGTTATTTTTCAATTTGCTTGATGCCTTTGGGCAACTTTTGGTCAGGTCGGCACAAGGGAAGGGAGATCAAAGGAGGAGTCTGTCGGGGCTTGGTTTGAAGGTATCTTTCCGGCATTCTCCTGGTGTGACAGGAAATTTAAACCTCAATCATCATGGATGGCCGGGTGGTGCGAAGTTCGAAACCTCGTACCTGCTCGTTGCCGTTCCGCGACTTTACCACCCATACTACGGTCTTTAGTACAAAGTGAGTACTGAAACACAAAGCTCTATAGAGTGCGTGCTAAAATACAACATAAATTCCATTTACGAATATTGATAAAAGTTGAACGAATGTTGTTAATAATAGTTTCAAGCCCAGAAGTTCGTTTTGGGAGGAGTTCACGAGCTTTACGGGGAGCAGGGTGTGGTGGCATGAAATGTATATTAAATGCATATAAGTACACCAAAAATTATACTAATTTCACCTAAAAATCTGAATTTGGGGGCTTCAGACCTCTCAGACTTACCCCATAATATCTCCCTGAGAGAAGTAGTAGTTTTTGTTTCGATAACAAGAGCTGAGGTGTTTTTCTACGTACTCCTGTGTACTAAGCCTTTAACATTTTTACGAAAAATTGATATTGAGCTTCGTAATATGTCTCCCGGAATTCTACGGCGTAAAATTGGCAAGCTTAATTATTATTCTTATTTCTAGGAATTTAGATATTCATAACATTGCATAACTAAAAGTCTGCTCTTTATCTTACTTATAATGTCTTTCTTCGTTCTTGCAAGGTGTGCTCCGTGCGTGTAGTCTTTATCGCGGCAACACGGCACGAGACAACCTTCACAGTGTTGCCGCAATTGAAGTTATTTTATACTGTTTCTTGACATTCATGCGAGGGCATTTAAAGAGAGAATTGCAACATTGCTTTCCGCTTACCGAACATAATATGTTGGACTAACAAAATTTATTTTAATCTCAATACTATAAACGTTAGACCCCCCCTTCAGTTGAAGCTATAAATATATTTACACTCGAGTTTTAGATATTTCAAGTGTTCTGTACATTTCTTGATCACGAAAAAGGAGATCACAGCGTTATTTCACAGACAATCGTAGTAGATATAGAAAAATCATAGTTCATAAGCATATCTTTGAATGTGGGTCAATTCGTCTTAAATCGTCCGACTTGGTCGTTCGACCCCTTTCATCTTTAACATATTTATATACTGTCTACAAGAACAGTTGAAAACGTGAATTCTATTATTTTTACCCTAACCGATTGATCAATGGTGAGTATTTTTGTATTGCAGCGAATGCCAAAATTAGATTTTGCAGACTTTTGTTGAAACTGTAAGATCTGGAAACTAGTTTATATTACGATATTCAAACGAAAACCATTTTATCCTATAAAGTCTGCTTGGCAATTTTAGTTCTCTGTATGACAAGCCTAAAACATAATCGTAAGGTCAAAATGGTATAAAAATGTGATTGTCGAAATAGGAAGAATTTCAGTTTTCAGGGCACCTTTTCGCAAGAAGGGATGGAATGTCAAAGTTGATTTTTTGGACATTATTACCCATCAAAATTTATTGAAAGTATACAAAATATGGAGGCTGAATATGTTTCCTTAATTTTGTATGAATTTTTGAAAATTTAAAAATTCGTATTCGAGGTCCATTATCTCAAACGCAACAAAATATATAAACCTTTTTTCACACATTTGTGTAAGTAGAAATTATGTTAGTAATTTCAACTTTGATATTTGAGTTTGAAAATGTTACAAATTTGGAAGATCGATGAATAATACCTGTGCGCGCTTTGATATAGATATTGGAGGCTCTTATCTCTGGTAGGAGACCAGATAAAAATATACTTGTGCTAATGTTGATATATGATTTTGGATGAAGTTCAGAAATTTGCAAACGGGATGAACAATGCTCCTGCGAACTTTAGTTTGAGAAACGAGCCATTTATGCCTGCATTGCAAATCGGCAACTCACCTCAAAATCAAATATCTACCATATTGAAATTTCTACCATAGATTTTCCTTATGTAAGTTCATAACATGTGTAAAAATTAATTTTTATCTGGTCTCCCATCAGAGATAAGGGATCTCTAATATTCATACATATGCGCACGTGATCATTATTCATCGATAGCTTGCAAACTTGTACATCCTTCAACCCCTAAAATCAAAGTTGAAATTACTAACGTAGTTTCTACTTACACAAATGTATAACATGTGAAAAAATAGCATTTATGTCCCAACAGATAACATGTTTGTCCCAACAGATATAATGGCTTTTCAATATCAGTAAAATATGAGTTTTTTTGGATTTGGAAAAATTCATATAAAATTAGGGAAGCATATGTTAGCCTTCATATTGTATACCTTCATTAAACGAGGAGCATTCAGAGAGTAATGCCTCCAAGCCCACTACTTGGCCAATAGTACTGCAAACATTCTGAACTATTTATCCTTAATGCACTGATGTTTAAGCTATAGAGTGTCACTTGTTTCACCTTCCTATCCCTTCTCGTTCCAGAATAATGGAGCAATCCATGGCATCCAGTGGTGACGTCCGGTTGAAACAGCGGGCTGTCATTGAATTTCTGACTGCGGAAGGTTGTGCGCCCAGCAACATTCATCGCCTTATGACTGCAGTTTACGGGGATGCCTGTGTTGACGTCTGCACTGTGCGGATGTGGGCAAGGGCGCTGAAGGACCAAAATCCAGCCACATCAAATCTCCATGATCAGCACCGAAGTGGACGGCCCGCAACGCCCTCTGATGACGATCATCAACATCAGGTGGACAAGTTGATTCGGGGCGATCGTAGAATCAAGCATCACGAGATCGCAACAACGCTCGCCATTTCCATTGGTTCAGTGAACCACATCATTAAGGACCTTCGGCGTTACAAGAAGATGTGCGCCGGTTGAGTACCACGGCAATTGACGTCTGAAATGAATGAGTCGAGGAAGATAATCTGTCAGTAGCTGCTCCTGCGATATGAACAGGAAGGTGACAACATTTTTCGCAGAATTGTTACTGGCGACGCGTCGGAGACACACCATTACGACCCGGAAACGAAGCGTTAGTCGATGGAGTACCGCCACACGTCCTCTCCTCCGCAAGAAGATTCAAAGTTGTCCCATCTGCTGGCAAAGTGTTATTGACCGTCTTTTGGGATTGGGATGGGGTCGTGCATAGTGAATTTATGTGAAACGGTCAGACAATAAACTCAGATCGCTACATTGACACCCTAAAACGACTGTGGGTCAGATTGCAATGGACTCGCAAAGATAAACAGGCAATTATGCACCACGGCAATGCTCGTCCGCACACAAGCCACAAAACTCAGGAAGCACTGCAGCGCCTGAGGTTCACGGTCATTCTGCCTCATCCTGCCTATAGTCCGGATCTTGTGCCCTGTGACTTCTGCTCCCCAAACTTAAGGATCACCTTAAGGGCCAACGCTACAGTTGTGACGCGGAGGTGGAAGCAGCAGTTCGGCAATGGTGCCACCAGCACCCACCACAATTCTTCGCCGACGGCATGAAAAACCTTGTTTCGCGTTGGCGAAAGGGTATTGCCCGTAATGGGGACTATATTGAAAAATTATGCCACCATTTGTAGCTGACATTGCAAACTTTGCACTGATACCTGTATCGGTGCTATCTGTGAAACACAAACAAAAGTATCACCTTGGAGGCATTACATTGTGAATAACCATCGTACTATGATAGGCAATAATGTCCAAAAAGTAAACTTTGACTTTAAATGCCTTCGTGCGACAAAGCACCTTGAAAACTGGAGTTGTTTTCATTTCGACAATCACATTTGAATACGGCTTTGACCAGTTCAATTATGTTTTAAGCTTTTCATACAGTGAACTAAAATTACCAAGCAGACTTTAAAGTAAAAAATTGTTATCGTTTGAATGTGTTAAGATAAACCAGTTCCCAAATCTTACATGTCAATAAACGTCTCCCAACACTAATTTTGGCATGTGCAGCAATACAGAAATACTCACCATTTATCAATCGGTTAGGATAAAATTAATAGAATACACGTTTCCAACTATGCTTATAGACAGTATATACATATTTAAAAAAAATAAAAGTGGTCGAACAACCAAGCCGGACGATTTCAGACAGATTGACCAGCATTCAAGGATATGCTTATGCACTATGATTTTTCATCATGTTATGGGTTCTACTTCTTTACTTATGTAGTTTGTATTTTTTATTAGTAGTATAAGTGCATAGTTTTATTCTCAATTCCAAAATAAACAGATTATTTATTAGTTTAACGTAAATCCCATACGCTTTATGAAATTGATATTTACACGAACGTGACTTTTCAGAAAGAGAATTTGTTTCCATTGAGCGGTAAACAATATCACATGTAAAAGCTGGCAGATAAATATAATATGCTCTTCAGTGTAATTTCGAAATTAACATAGGAACGTGAAAACATATTTTTTTCTCTTTTGTGCAAAACAAAGATTTTTGACTTCCGTGCTTCTAACTCTCAGATAAAGAATTGTCCTCTTTACTTGCAAATGTTTAAATTGTGAATATAGAGTTTATTATCTCTCTTCGATTACAGTTTAGTTCAGATTCCAGTAGGCTAACTATGCTGTCTTGGGCAACTGCCTGCAAAATAATTCTGAGTACATAAATTAGTTTTGAATGGTTATTGTGCCAGTTATTTTACCTCTTCCAAGACTGTTTCTCGGTTACATTTGTTCAATATAAGGATTGTGTAGGTATTTGACAATCGTGGTCCTCAATTCTTGTACGCTTTTCTAGATCAAAACATCTCAGAGTGCCAACAAATAAAACTAGGTAGACATTAGACAATAACCAAAAATGCATATTTAATTTCTAGGTTAACCCCTATAGAGGTACATTATAAAGCGCACATCAAACACAGTTGAGTCCTAGAGGAAATCACATTCTCTATGCGACTGAATCAGATATTATTTTTTTTTTATTTATTAGGTTCATTATTTTTTCATTTTGAATTTTTCTTTCTATGTGTTGGGAATATCAAGTTACGAGTAATTACATATCTGAAAAAACTAAAATATTTTCGAACAGAATATGAAAATAATTCAATAACCTGCTCATTGGACTCGGAATCTTGTTTTGTCTTCTTTAAGAAAACTCTTATAAATAGTTTAACTAATTTCACTTGAATCAGAAATTTTAAAGATGCATGTCCGTCATTGACCTATTTATATTAAGTTTTGCGAATGAAATGACCGTTTTGACGCCTGGTTGGAAACGCACCTTAGCTGCACAACAGAAGAATCAACTGAGGTCACGTCTCTAACGTTTCAATCTCTGTATAAGTCTAGCAGGCTGGGATACCCAGGCAGCCAGGAATCCCTGTGTTATTGAACAGGGTGTATGAAATTGCACCATCGAAAACACACAATCGCGACCGACTTTTCTTTATGAATTCAAACAGGAATAATCTGCACGGCAAGACAGAAAAAACATTAACAGTGTATTTGGGACGGAAATGGCGAATGAACGCTCTATTTGACATTTGGTGGTGCCAAATTTATTTCTGGTCACATAATATTCCAAAATGAGCCCCGTAGGCACCGACATGTTTGGATTAGCTGCACAGGAACACCGTGGAAGCGGACCCTCAGAAAAGCCATTCAAGATGAATTAGGGATAAACCGTACCACTGTAAGTTGGCTGCTCTGTGCAATCAGTAAAGTGAATAAGTTGGATTAATGGGTGTTACATGAGTTGACACCGGACAACAAGAACCGCTGTCTGGAGGTGTGCAGTTCTGTGATTGTAAGGAATAGGCAGGAAAGTTTCCTGCATCAAAGTGTCACTTCAGATGAAAAATGAATCTGTAGTGGCAATCGTAAACGGTCAGGGCAACGGTTAGATCGTGATCAACGTTCAGCATGGTGTCCTAAACCACCTCTTGGCTCACGGAAATTGTTGTTGCTGGTATGGTGCTCTATGGTAGGAGTGATCCATACAGATTAGGTGAAACCATCAGCGCAGATCATTACACTGCTGAATTCCATGAACCACAAACTTGTCTGCAAGTATCCAGCAATGGTCAACAAACATGGTGTCACCATATTGCATGACAGTGCCCACCCAAACGTTGCGTGAAGATCAGTGCAGGTCTCAATGAGTTGCAGTGTGAAAACTTACCTCGCCCGCCCTATTTCCCCGACCTCTCTCCCACAGACTACCACCTTTTCGGCATCTCGGTCACTTCCTGACTGGGAAGACTTTCCTTGTTGATTGGGCGGTGCAGTATTCCCCGACCTCTCTTCCACAGACTACCACCTTTTCGACACCTTGATCACTTCCTGACAGGGCAGACTTTTCCTATTGATTGGGCGGTGCAACTTGCAATTGAGGATTTCAAGGAATCGCAGACTACAGACTTCTTTCGTCACTGAATCCAGTCGTTGGCTGATTGTAATAGTGTGTTGGTGCAAATCGCGACTACTTTGATTAACCTGGTAATGTAGTTTTCATGTTTTGGCCTTCGGGCATGACGCACCTAGGGCGAAGGTTTCGTTCGCCTCAAACAGATACATCCAGTAATGGTAATAGAGTGCTTAAAAATACATAATCGGAATATCGACCGACAAGTTACCTATTATTAATGAAACAGGTACCAATAATTTCCGTTATATCCAGCATTAAAGATAGCCATTGTATACAGCCAGAAGAGAGTGTTAAGATTTTTTTTTTATTATGAACGATCGTCATAAAAGCTTAAAATTTCGTAAAATGACTACCTTCTTATCACTGATCAAACTGATTTTCGCTTAGATTTAATTTCACTTACAAGCTTAAGAATGAATCACCTGTTCCATTATCGTTTCGTTCCTGATTGGCACACAAGTTGGTATACAAAAATTCTACTCTGGGGATTTTTCTAACCAGTATAGGAGGGGGGCTTAAATATAATCGGAATCGTACTACTGCGCATCGTGTACTTGTAGTACGAGATTGTGCTGCTAATGCGCTGTGGGAGGACCTCTCCTGAGTCAGTATGCCAAGTGGTGTCAACCGACAGCAACGTGTGTAGTTTCTCTGGCTATTATGTGTGTGTGTGTGTGTGTGTCTGTAGTGCACTCGTGACATGAAGGAATGGCAGATTCTCACGAACGTGTGGCTGTAAACTTTTTTTTACTCGGCAAGAACGCAGCGGAAACTGTTGTGATGAAATTGCGTCATTCATTGCACGACAGGCTTCCACGAGACGATCCTTTTGCTCTTCGGTGAGAAGTCTGGGGAAAAACTAGACGGCCGAAACGGGGCTGATCTTCGATGGTCATTTCATCCCTTTTAAACCGAGCAAACCATTCGTACACTTGCGTTTCTTTGTAAGTTGTTTGCATCATCACAACAGTTTCTACTTCCTTCTTGCCGAGTAAAAAAAAACTTCACAGACGCACGTTGTTCGTGAGAATCTGACATTCCTTCAAGTCACGAGTGCACTAGACACACACACATAAAACTGCCAGAGAAACCACGCGCGTCGTTGTCAGTTGACGCCACTTTGTATACTGACTCTGGAGAGGTCCTCCCACAGCATCCTAGCGGCGCAACCTCATGTTACAAGTACACCATGCGCAGGAGTATGATTCCGGTTACTTTTGGGACCCCCTCGAACCTTTCAAGTAACTACTTCTGGAATGTTGGTTTTATGTCTTTTACTTAGGAATCATAAAAGTATTAACGATTAACTGAACAGTAAGCATGATTTTATTTATCTTAATATATTTTCAAATCACGTATAGTAAATATGAATTCTAGTGAAATTTGTATGTAACTGGTGTCTGGCAAAATATTTTTATTGTTTTTAGGGTGCAACAATCAACAGAAGTTCCAAATAGCTCGTTGGTGAGCTCTGGAGCTAGAAATGATCAGCTGTTTCGATGCCAGAAATTGAAGAACCCTGTTTCTGGAAACAAAGATATTAAGCAATCGACATCAAATAAGACAAATTGGGACCAAGAAGAAACAGAAATTAAAATACCTGAAAGAGTGTATAGATGTGATAAACAACCCCACAATGTAAACAGCTCCCATATTTGTACTACTTTCATTTGTAGGGATAACATGATCTTTAAGTCGCTAGTACCCACATCCAGTCAACCTTTTCGTTGTAGGTTTTGCAATGCAATATTTTCATCCGAATGTCAGTTTCATGATCATTTAGAGCTGCATACAAAAATACAAAAGAATCAGGAAGAGTTATATTTTTGTACGATTTGTAAGCTACCGTTTTCAGAAAAGACAAAACTAATTATACTTGTTAAAAAGCTAGATGAAAAGCAGTTATATTCTGAGTCCCTAGACGAAAACCCTGTTCATTTATTAAAGGTAAAGTATCCACCAAATAGATCTTACACATGCTTCTACTGTCAGAAATCTTTTCGTGAAAAATGTCATTTAAGAGATCATATAAATGTTCACACAGACTATAAACCTTATCGTTGCGAAATTTGTTCACGACCTTTTCGACTTAAGGTAAACTTTCGTAAGCATGTAAGTATTCATACGAGATATAAAATATATAGTTGTGAAATTTGCTCACGGTCTTTCTCAGAAAAGAGAAACCTTTTTAGGCATATAGATATCCATACGGGATACAAACCTTACCGTTGCGAAATTTGTTCACGCACATTTCGACGTAAAGATCAGCTTTTTTCGCATCTAAATATTCATACAGGATATAAACTTTACCGTTGCGAAATATGCTCACGGCCTTTCTCACACAAGACAACCCTTCATAAGCATATCAATATTCATAAGGGATATAAACCTTACCGGTGCGAAATTTGTTCACGGACTTTTTCACGCAAAGAACACATTCGTAAACATATGAGAGTTCACGTGAGATATTAACATTAGAGTTTAGATGTTTTCTCACATTTTGTACAACCAAAATCTGGAATAATATACTTGAAGGAATAAAATTTCTGAATAAAAATTTGAAATAGGTATATTCCAATCATTTCCAAAGAGATCCAAATATTGCAAAACACATGCTTCGTAATGAAAGTTAAATATACATTCACATATGTTTTGTTGAGACACTGTTCACGTATCTTTAATGGAAAATAACTTTTCCTAACAAAGACACCTTACAAACCATAAAGGAAAAATTCCTTCTACAGAAGTGATCGAGACCAGTCCTTGATCATCAGCACTATAGGTTGCATTGTGCAGTCAAAGTGGAGGAAGACCATTGATAAGACTTAAAATGCGCCTCTATATAAAATAATTATAAAAGTAGGCATTGGAGAAACCACTGAATTACAAAGAGTTAAAGATAGATTGAGGTAGGAAAATAACTTCAATCGAAATTAGTGATCAGTTCAAATTTTGCTACACGGCGAACATTAAAAAATATTTTAAAATCTACTCAAATGACCTGCAAAAAACTCTGCTCTTCAGTATTATCCATTGACAACACTTACAGCCACACGCATATAGTCATTATATGATCTAGTCTTATGGTTTTATCCATATTAAAGCCATTTTATCCTATAGTGGCTACTGTCGTTATCATTTATGGTTGTCTTTCGGTGATTTATTTATTAGCAAGTAGCCTAGAAATTCAAACCTGTATGTAATTCTATTGATCCAGGCAGTTTCACTAGCTGAATATAATGTAGGCCTTAGTTATAAATTTGTTGGGTGCAGTTAGTGAATTTATTTAACTAATTCTGTTAACCCGTACACGATACAGTTTCCGATATTTTTAATATCATCTCTGTTGGCGAATCTGGCTGGCACAAACTAATATAAATGTTCTGTAAACAGGTCTGTGTATTTCGCGTTTGTGAAGATATGTTTTTCTGTCCACTGATTCGAAAATGTGATGCAGTTTCATCATCAGGGGAATTTTATCATCTGCTTGAAAAGGTCGAAAACGTGATTCACTATTCCAGGCGATCAGGCAAGAATCATCTATCCAGTTTGATATTTTATGGCTGATGCTCACTACTTGATTCCAGATTTCGACAATGATACCGACTTCCTACGACAACTACTGAATCTCACGTAACGCAATGCAGGTGACAGGTTGGCCGACGGTTCTGAGACGTGGCTTTGAATTCGCATGTGAGTTGATGCAATCACACTCTTCGTTAGGTGGTTAGAATTGTCATTATTCGGGACATGACCCTTTTTCCATCGCCTCTGTGCCCTCACTGTTGACAAGATGCTCGCTGACGTCTGCCAGAAACTCACATTCATTGTACGCACATCGTACGAGAAATGATAGACCGTTTGGAGATGGACTGCTACCTTCTTCCTGCCCCAATAATCCATATGCAGTTAAATGAACATAAATCAACTTGCTATTCCTACCACAACTAATGCAATGTCGACCGAGCACCGGTTAGTCTTCTACCTTAATCACTGCATGAGTAATTTTGGTTGCGTCCACTCAAATGAAGAAAGGAAATAGACACAACCACTATACTACCGCCTAATATATTAGCTTGAAGGCAAGATAAAACTTAAGAAAAAGTACAAATCCTCAGTACAGATTGACAGTATGGCTAAGACCCAGACAGCGGCGGTTTTTCAGGTGAAGTGGATGAAGCTGTACTTCACCTATTATCTTATTTCTACATTAATTAAATAAAGAAAACACAAGTTTCAAAAATACTGAATTAAATATAATAAAATGCCAGCAACAATACCAACTCACTTCATTATAGTTGTGCGTACAAGTAATTCACAATACTAACGCTAGAAGGCGCCATCCGTCTTGCAAACTAGGCTCCTTTGGTTTCTCTGCAAAAGGAAGGAAAGGAAGCATTTAGTCCCTAGCTAAAGGAAGCAAAAGGAAGGGATTGTCCATAGCTATCTTTCCTACCGACCTTGAGCGGAAGTGAGGTCCACTATTTGTAGCAGTAGGTGAACTTCTCGGTCAGGCCATTCTCACCAATCAGAAGCGGCCTGGAACTTAGCGTTGGCAGAGACCTACTCCTTTCTTTCTTACTCTGTGGCGCCTGTGAAGTTCTCTCTTGCTCTTTCCAAAAGAGATTCACTGCCCAATGTATAGTGATATATTGGAATTGTTTTCTCCAAATCCCACCTTAGCAGCACTATGAATGGTTGCGACAGGGCTGCAAACTACATGATAATTACCACGGTCGTAAAGAATTTCATCGCCGTACGATGTAGCATACAGATTTTACTACTAGAAAATATATAGTAAATTGGATGCTTAGCATCTTAGCTAAAGTCTATGTACGTTTTAAAACCTAGTAAGTTGATCTATCATCACGCTTTTGAGATAAAAAGAAGGGAAAAATTCAAACGCATGTTGCGGAAGAACTAGAAAAATTTCAACGTAAGTATAACTATCCAGTCGCTGAAGTCTTCTCACTTAGTGTTGAATGCAGAGAATTCAGGACGTGTGGCGGGGTGGGGTAGGAATTGTGCTAAAAGAGGAACTTTACTTTCAAGAACAATATTTTTTTTCTTTTGCTATGGCTCATAACAAACTCCTTGGAGAATTTTCAAGCTCCAATGGGGATTTCTCTCGCCTCACCCTCTAGGTTCATCATTTGTACCATCAGATGTAATTATTATACACGCATATTGAATTAATCCTGTGTCGAAGCCAAGTACTCACCTTTGGTGCTGGAGTCGTCGGATCGATCCCTGCTCATGCTGTGTGGGCTTTGTGGTGAACAAACACCGTGTGCGTGGGTTTTCTCGAGCTGCTCCCGTTTCCTCCCACATTCTTCATTCCACCAATACATCCCATTATCACCCATACGGCCTGAGCCATAGTTGCCTTAAGGCCTTAAAATAAATTTAAAAAAATCGAAGCCAAGTATGGGAGTTAATCTGTCCATCAAATGTTAAAGCCACAATTTTTCACTTAAATGGAAATAGAAAAATATATCCTCGTCATAATCCGAAGCATCTATAAATTTGTAAGTGGCATAAATATTTATATAAGCGACATAAATATTTATATTATAACGCTTTATCTATATTAATTGGTCGCATCTTCACTATTAGGTTTTAAAGACTGCTTAAAAATCTTATCGGTCATAACATGATCGTGTAAGTTTATATTGCAGATACATGCATTGATTATTTAAATGAAGAAAATTTTAATATTAATATTTATTAAATGCATAAAATGAAAATAGCGAAATAAGTTTACTAGCTAGAGAGACTCGCTCAAGCAGATACAAAACCCTCCAGGATTTTCCCTGGTGCGTTAGAATTTCATCCCAGGTAGTTGATTCCGAATATCATCCCAACCAGGCATAAATCTTTATATTTCTACACAAACAGATAGTAGGTTCAAAGTTACAAGAAAATACTAGTTTTATAATCCCCCTTTGTAATTTATAACGAATCGAACACTGCCTAAACCTTTACCATGAGCATAATAAAGATTAAAATGTTCACATTCGGAGTTAATCTGGTCTAATGACATAGATACCAGTAATTGTTTAGCACAGATATTTAAGCAGATTATGAGGTAACAAAATTAACTTGTGTAAAAAGGTATGAAATGGAACCTGTTGGTTTAACGTGAATAGAAAAATAGATTGTTTTTGTAGATTTGTACCTAATATACGAGAGCATGTTAGTTCATTAACCTGACGCCGGATGCGGTGGTCGACTGACTTAATGCAGAAGGGTTCAGTTCACGGAGTGTCGGGAACGTGTCCCGGGTGGTGTTTGTGGAAACTTAAACTTAACTACTTGTATTTCTTTGAGACTAGTGAAATAATTAGTACTAAAATGACATAAAAGGGAAGTTTACGAAACGTTCTTGTAACTTATTGAGTTTCTGTCTACTATTTCCTTCATTCTCTTCATGGCACCAACGCTTGATGGACAAATCGTTTCTATGAATTTTGTCGTAGGTATAGTTGGAATACTGCATTTAAGAAAACATGCCAATTCACTCAATCTTAAGGGTGGTATGGAAGACGCTAAAATGTTAAAGGTTCTGATGTGGAACCGAAGGGAAATTACGATACCAAAATGTAGTCTAGTTTTGGTCGCTTTTTGCCTCATGTGCAGCTCTGAATAAGTGATATATTACTCTAAAACAGAACCATACTTTTGTAGTAAGAAAAAATCTATAATTGCATGAAATACGTTGTGAGAACATGAAGCAAGGTTTTAAAAAGAATGGTCAAGTTGATTTGTGGAGTTATATTTAAATTTGTATATTCAAGGCCTTTGGGAAACGTACTTTGGCTCTGGCCGAATGGATAATGATGCGAGAATCGGTGGAATGAAGAAAATGGAAGAAAAAACGGAAGAGCCCCGACTCCCCGAGAAAATCCATGCACAAGGCCTTTGTCCACTACAAAGCCAGCGTGGCACGAACCGGGGACCCCACGCACCAAAAGTCCCATGGAGTTTCACTGTTTGAAAAACTACTTAATTACAGACTCAAGAGAAATATTATTTCTATTTCAATCATAAATGTACTTAGTACATCCATGTGAAGGTGTGGTCATTTTGAAGAGAAGTAGCAAACTGACTGAAATCAGGTATTGTTTTGGAAGGTAGAAAATCAGTATTAAGGAGAGCAATATGAATTAATAATTGCATAGTGCATTGGGGAGGGGCAATCCGGCAGGATGCTCAACACTGAGTAATATGAGTAAATGACATTATGAATAAATCGGTAAAGTCTGGATATTCAGGATAACTGTTACCAGTAGCTATTATGAAAGCTTGTTTACATATAAATGCCTTGGTAGAACTTCACCTACTGTTCCAACCACGAGCCGCCACTGGACACACAGGCATCCCCATTGCTTATCTAAATTTCGTGGTCAAAATTACTCGATCACTGGTGACAAGTATATATCTTTTTTAATATAAACTTATCTATTGTGAAATTTGTTGCTGTAAACATGCGATATTGAAGCTGAAACCATTTCTTACAATCTTTTAATTTTGACAAACTAATCTGCATTCTAGAAGACACCTTTATTCTGGTAAGTCAGTTATTTTTATAAAGTTTCGTAAATTCTTATGCGATCTTGTTTTAACCAGTGCTGGTATGTTTCATTGTTGCTAATTTTCTAAAAAAAAATGTGGATAATTGGGAGGAAGATAGGTATTATGTATCCACTGCCGATAGTCTAGTGTCCGAGAAACTTCATTAAATTTTGAATATATAATTTTTATTATTTAATTTAACATTGCACATTACAATAGTAATAATCATAAATGGATACTGGTGTAATTACATGAGAGAAGCAGAAGGGAAACAATACAAGAACTTAAAACCAAAATTGTTTGATTAAGTAAAATATACTCAAGTTTAGACTATAATTTTTATGACAAAATTTCGATATCCCTATAAAGTTATTACCGTTCCTTTCTTTCTTCTCGTCATGACATATGTATCAATACGTCCAGAAGGTAAGTTCCGTTGCCTCTCTAACCGATCGCGATTCTGTACATGTGCGCCGAGTTTGTAGATTTATTGTCAAACACTGACGTAGTTTGAGATACTCCTGCAGACGCTTTGTAGTGAGACTTTATACATCGTTTCGCAAATTGAGTCGACCAGCGCGAGCGAAGATCTGGTATTTGAATACAAGAAACGAGAAACTACAAACCACCGTTAAATTGTTGGTGTGTATACATATACCGTTAAATTATTGGGGTGTATAGAGAACATGCGTTTCGAAATTCAATGGGACAGAGATTAGCGCGACAGTTTGATGACGGTTGTGAGTATGTGCAAGATAACGGACGAAAGTGGTGACGAACTGAAGTGAATGTACATTTTTGGCGAGGAGCGAAAGAGAAGAGTAGAGAGAACACACATTTCAATTACAATCATTAAACTGTCGTATCCATTTCCACACAATTGAAACTTTCGTCACATTTCCATACAGTGAAAGTGGATCTCTGCTGGTTTCGCGCTCAAATACCGGATCACAAACCTTACTTCGTACACTTCGGGCAACTTGATTTTCCGGAACATTATAAATTATCACAATAAATCGTCTTCGCTGCTCTCCTGTCTTAATCTCCGTCATTACCTCGCCAATGGCAATTTTTTTGACACCCCAACACTGCGCAGGCATACGCTGAAGAGAGCACCGCTACTGTGGAAGCAATTGACTACGAAACTCACTTCCTTGATGTATCGCCTTAGAAGAAAGAAAACAAGGAGCAGGCAGCAATCAACCATTCTGAATGAATATGTTCCCGAAATCAGGTTAAAAGAAGGGTGCGTTAAATTGGTTGATTGACCTTGGCGGTGCAGCAGCCAAGCGTATTTAATTAGCAATGAACCAGCCACATAGTGGTTTCCCACAAGTACATTCTCGTGTTTTATGTAAAACAGAGAACAATAACGTCAAACAAGGTTAGCAATACCTACGAATAGATCGGTCTCTAAGATGATTTGGATTCGTGTCCAAGTCCCTTCATTGTACAATTTTCATGTTTGTTAAATTCTCATAGCACTTGAAATCGTCATATAGAATGCGGATAGCAAGCAAATCAAAGAATTAAATACTACATACTGTAGAAAAATAAATTAAATTATGGCTTGATAATAATTGAAAGCTAGTTTTAGATAATACAATTTCATATGGGGGCATGAAATCGAGTCTATATTAAAAATTCTCAATAATTACAGCCGTGTTGTTAGATTTTTTATGCGTTTTTATGATCTTTACGCATATTTGGTTCACGGTGAAATCCGATTCGAAAGAGAGCTATGAGGAGATTATCGTACAGGACCTAGTCTCGAGATGCCATCCTACATCAGGGTGGTGTGGTGTGGAAAAAGGAAACTCTGCTACAAACTCAGCCAGGTTAGTCGACTTCCACATTCAAATCGCAGGCAAAGCCAACATTACAACAACTTAGGTTTAGGAATTAGCTATAGAGTCCTGCAAACCCAGACGCGCACCAGCCAGGCCGGCCCGTGCAGACCACTACTATTAAAATAAAGGAAAAGTATCTGCTATGGAGATACCCGGCCGATGTTTATATTAGGTAATTGGCCCAGAAACCCAGGAAATCGAGCAGAAAAGAAAGAACTAAATGGGGTAGTGGTCCAAAGGAGCAGGGCCGGCGCGGCACGAGCCTGGGTTTGCAGTGCTCTAGCTTCGAACTATTCAGTTGTTTGTAACACCTAATATATCATACCACTTGATATAGTAACAGTCGCATACCAATGCTAAATTTGCACCAATTAATATCAAAGAAGGGGTCTGATGCAGATCCCACGTACGTGACTTTTGTAATTACCCATATACGTTGCAGAGCCCGAAGCTCAAGATCCCACCAGCCACACCTGATAATTCCAAATTTAGAATGGTAATATCTAAGAAAACCATTTGCAGTCGTTCCTAGTTACGAATGAGCAAGCCTGAGGGCTATTAGGTTACTTTTGGATTCTGTATCTAAAAAGACAGTCTTGTAATCCAACGTGTTCCCGTATCCATAATAAACAAAGTCGTAATAAAATACATATATAGAATAAAAACATAGTATATAACAATAATCTAAACTCATTCTCACCGCAATCAATCTAATCCATGTTATACCTGGTAATCAGTCGATAATAATAATAATAATATCATGATAAATACTATATATGATATTGATGTTCGTATGTTTGATATAGTTTATGATAGTGAATATGAAAATATGTGTATGAAGTAATGTGAATATGAATACAGAGTAAATAAGCAATAACGAGCTCATGATAACAGTAAAATTATACCTTTGTTTTAAATAATCATTACCCTAAATTGCCAAGAAATAGTTATGTGAATCATATTACTAAGAATTAATTATTTATATTTGTTTTCCTGCAAAATTACTCAATAGAATACTATTACTGCTACTCAATATTTAATATATTTCGCATAAAAATTGGTGATTGTCCTATTAATTTGACATTAATATTTCTTCTTTATCAATGTGAAGTCTTTCAAATCTAATGCTAAATATGATAATAAATATTAAAATATGTATTAATAATAAATAACAATAACAAACATAACTACATACTAAAAAAATAGTAACAAGACTTCCCCAATATGTAATTATCATATGTCCATTTCTTCTATTTTATAGAGTTCTTCTGATGAATACATATTATCAAGAAAATAAACTTGTTTTTCCTATTAAGCATTTTTTCTGGAATAAATACTAACCATTATTATATATAAAACGCTTAAGATTAGTCCTAAGTCTGATATTAAATGATAATGAATATGAATTATGTAATTAGTAATAAATGATGATTATGAAGGTAATTATAACAATAAATAAGTTAATGATTAGAAAACTATCTTAATATATCTAACTCATAAAATTATCCTATGTAAATATTACTTGCGAAAAATAAAATTGAACAATTTATCCTATTAAAGACCTTGCATACGGGATTTCTAACAATAATTCATAATTATTTAAAAATCGTTATAAAAAAGCAAAATTAATCACTACAAGAAGTGCTCCAAGTTTATTGATTATGTTATATAGTAAAATTGCCTATTATCTCTTGCTCTTTGATTTTTACTACGTAAATTGTTCTGTAAAATACATTTAGTAATTCAAGAGCATAGCAGTATTTGATTTAATATTTATCTTCGTTTTTTTAGAAGTCGATCTAAATGAACTTTTGATACTCGATTGCACGAAGTCTGTATATAGTCGTGCATCATTTGACTTTGTAATATTTGATGTGTTGTTCGACCATAAAAGTTCTGTCTACTATCTTGTAAGTCTTCAACTAATGGACAATATAAAAAATATGCTCCGGAGAGCTCACTTCTCCGCATTCACAATATTTGTTATCTTTTAAACCAAATTCATGTAGAGTTTCCGGATATGGGCCATGTCCCGTAATAAAGTGCAATAAACCATATTCTGGATTAAATCCATATTTCTGTAGTTTTGGTCAACACTCGGGTAAATATTCCATGCGTCTTCCGGTTTCACTTTTATCCCATTCTTCTTGCCATCTCGTCAATAAACATTTATCCATTTCATCTCGGTTTTGAATTTATTTTCCAGTAAGTATTCTGATTTCTTTAAAGTCTTCATATTTAAACCTTCATATAAAGTCTTCATATAATGTGTGGTGGTGCTGGCTCCTTTTAAAACCTGCACATGTAAGGCCATGATGCCCATGGCCACAGTCAATGAATCTGCGGAGACCTTTCTGTAGACGCCCGTTAAGCGTATTAAGAAATTTCATTGTATTCCATTTAATGACAGTTGTCGATACTTCATCCATATTATCCAGTAACTGGAGACAGAGTTGAAGGACAATGTTTCAGATTGTAGGTCGAATCACGCAGCCCTGTGGACAGCCCTTTGTGATATTTTTGGTTATTGTTTCATTAGGTAGAGGAAAATTGACCTTTCTATCTTTGAAATAATTTTGGAACATATTCCACAAATATGACAGTATATTCATGTTCCGAAATGCCGACCACCACACATTATCGAATGCGCCGCAAGTCGAAAAATGTTCCATACCTGGCTCTTAACAACACTTAATGTGTGCCCACTGCTAACCGGGGACTGTGCCCCATCTCCTCCGCGGCTGACACCGCCCATATCCCTGCGGACACACCGTGCCCCCTTACACACCGAGCGAACCCTGGTTTATTTATATACGGTACATCCTAGCTTTTAGTACCATCTATTTGGTACATTAAATCTAGTGTTTTAAAGGCTGGGGAAAAAAACGGTAGATTTAAAGAAACAAACAGGAAAATTGTTTTTTTACGAAGCGAAAATACCGTGTTTTTTTTTTTTTTTCTTTTGTGCTATTCTCGAATATTCACTACTTGACAGATATTTTGTGTTTTTCACCAACTTCAGTTAATAATTTAGAGAAAATAACAATTGAATTTCAACAAAATTTGAGTAAAATATTTAAAAAAACATCTTTAAAGGAGGAGAATCTCATTTAATGCCTTCCCAGGAGGCAACGTACCAAGAGTAGATGATACATTCTCTCGCTGAATTGCGATACTGAGGCGCTGGATT